>JAKTYL010000070.1:67307-125234 GCA_030578715.1 Magnusiomyces tetraspermus
TTTGTGTAGATGGTATTATTACATATGTAGATGACGTTGTCCAGTGTTACTGGAAACACAAGAAAACAAATAAAGAAAAAAAAAAAAAAAACAATAGCTAATCATGCTGTAGGAACATTAGAAACTTTGGTGCTAGCGACTGGCTAAGTAGATGATTTATTTGTAAACCGAATATTGGCTTGCCTTTTTCTACAGCCAGTAGCAATTTTTTTTTTTTTTTTCAAAGGGAAGAGAGAAGATGAAACCTATCATGGATTGTTCAGAGATGCAAATATTCTTTCTAAACCAGTTTCGAAATGGGTTAATCAAGGGCTACACCCAGAGATTTAGCGAGAGGCTCAGCCGTGTATGCGACTGGTCTGAGCTATATTGCCGCGAAACGAGGTCTGAAAAAAAAAAAAAAAAGAAAGAAAGCAAACGAAAAGCAAGTTGTTACAAGTATATGATGAACAAACAAAAGTCGTAAAACCTTCTTGTTTTTGTTTGAAGATAGTTTAACGTAGCATTGGCAAAAGGCTGTTTTGTAAGTGTGTGTGACTATTAGATATTAGATAGTGGATATGAAACAACGACAACAAACTAAGTGAAGCCAGGATTGGAGGGCCAAGGAAATGAAAAAAAAAAAAAAAAAGAGCCAAAGAGCAATCTGTAGTTTTTCAAAGTGATAACGAGATTTGAAGAGGTTGATGAAAAACACGATATAGTTATAATGAAATATCAAAATATGTCTTTGGATTGGCTACGGAGGTACTGCAGTGAACAACAAAACAACAACAGTTGACGCCGGTTGTCTAGCTAATTGCAAAAAATATAATGCTTGGGTTTAACAGCTGTCCTTGTATTGACCAATATATACTCTTGGCTAATCCCAAGACCTTTATGGAAAAAAAAAAACAAACAAACAAAAAAAGATTGTTTATTTATTCCTGCTCAAGAAAAAAACAACAAAACATGTTACACAAAAAAAAGTCGGGCTGCTAAATGTAAATGTGAACGTGATTAATGTTTCACCAGTTTAGTTTCAGTCTTGGTTAACGTGATGCCAAAGTACTTGAAGTCTAAAGAAAAAAAAAAAATAAACGGCTGTATACACATACAGAACAGAGTGAAGCTGTTGGGTACCACCTTAAACCAGCCTTTCAACAACATGCTGATTGAAAATCTATCTCAGTAACGTTTTTCATTTTCGTTAACAAAAAGGCGTTTTGAAGAATAGCTGCACATGCGCTTGTGTCTGCTGGATGCTTGAATTTATGTGTGTTGAAGTGCCTGTGTGTAAGACAGGACTTGATTCCAATACAATGGGACTCAACACACATATTGAGTCAACTACATATAATCAAGTCTACTACATGTACTACATCTTTTTGCTTCGTTGTTTGATAATGTTTTCAGTTGAAAAAAGTAGCGCAGAAATGATCAGAAACACACCAACCATCTCGGTTGTTTTCTGTTTTATGCTTGTATTTACATTTACCTAAACATGTGTGAATAGACAAATTCACAAATACATCTATCACCTGAGACCTGTGTTTGATTTGCCTATTGCCATTCATTATACTTTTTTTTATTTTGGAATGTATAGCGTAACATGAAGAATTGATTCAAAGCCTTGACGTGACAAAACGTTTTTTTTATACGAGACATTATATAATAAAGCATAATCAAAATAACAGGATTATGGAATGACCAAAATTATTTCGTAATGTGCTTTTCTCTTTGATTTTTAAAAGGAGTAAGGATGCATACGCAATAATTATAATTTCTTCATGGTTTTATTTCTTATTTTTTTTTTGTTTTAGATCACAAAAAAAGGGATGGCTTCTAATCTCAAGAATGCTCCTTGATTTGTTTCCACCTCTTAACACAGACACATCGCAGCCAAAAGTACAAGAAAAACAGAAAATAATTGAATAAATGCCAGCGGAGTGGGTATTGGATTTTTTTTTGCCAAAAAAACAAAGTCTCCTTACCAAATCCAAATTAAACAACTATTCCTGTTTTCAGCTGAATATGCGTTTCAAGAAATAAAAAACTCTAGGCTCTAGGCTTGCCAGTGTATCTAATCTCCATAGACACAAATACAATACATTTTAACAGTTTGGATCACAAAAAATTTCAAAACAGGTAACAATTTTTCAATTGAAAAGAAATCATAACGAGAAAAAACAATAATACAAAGTCATCAAAAAAAACAAAATAAGAAACCAATATAAAAATACATATTGATGTTACTTTTTTTTTTTTTTTTAAAAAAAAAAAGAAAGAACAGGGAGGCGGACGTACACAGATAGACACAAAGTGGCAAGAGAGAATTTGATCATTTGGTTCAACCAAGTGACAAACAAGGGTTATGGGATGTAGACGTGTTTCATCACGCTAGAAAGAAAGGATTGATAAGTTGGGGCCTCAATCTTGCAATTGTGTGTGAATAAGTGTGAGCAAAAAATAGGGGATAATACAGCAGGGAGAAAAAGCGTACGAGACGAAAAAAAAAAAGTACATAAAGCATCACACAGTAGAGAGGAGAAGAAACTCAGATTGTAAAAAAAAAAAAAAACTCTCTAAAGGTGTTCGACATAGGCTTTCAGTAAAGAAAGGATCTAAGCAAATGCAGGGGAAAGAAGAAAAGTGTAAAGAATGAGAAAGGCTGTTTTCAGATTAAACAGTAACCACGTTGGTAGCGTACACAACTTGGGTAGCAGTGACGTAAACAGGTTCAGCAGTAACGGTCACATAGACAAGCTGGCCAGTTTCGGATGAACTTGAAGGCTCAGCAGCAGCAACGGAAGTAGAAGTAGGAGCGGCAGTGGCATGGAGAGCAGAATCAGCAGAAATAGTGTTTCCGGCCTCGTCAACAACAACAGTAACATAAACATTGGAAGGAGTGGGTTCAGCAGTAGCAGTGGGAGTGGCAGAAACAGACTCAGAGGTTCTGTAGGAAATGGCTGGAGTAGTATGGGAGAAGGTAAAGGTAGAAGGCTGGTAAGTGTAGGAGGATGAAAGAGTGTCGTTAGAAGCCGAGTTGACGGCAAGATTGAGTTTGGGAGCTGAAAGAGTGGCGATATCAGTGACCTCAGCAGAAGATTCAGTGGTAACCTCAGCCTGAGAGTCCTGGAGGGTGGTTGTAACAGAAGGGGTTGCTGAAGCGTGAGGAGTGGTGCCCCAGCTGGTGGAGGTAACGTAGATAGTGGAAGTGATGGTGGTAGAGTAGTAGGGAGTGGTTGAGGCACTGTCCTCACCAGGAGCAGCAGAAGCAAAAGCAGAAAGGGAGGCCAAAGCCATAAGGAAAGTAGAAGTAGAGAATCTCATTTTTGATTTGTAAAGTTTGGTTGATAGTAGTAGTAGTGGTTTTTTAAAAAAAGAAAGAATGAATACACAAGAAGAAACAGAAAAGGAATGACTGAAGTTTAGTAAAAAGAATGACTAAAGTGAAACAAATATAAAAAGAATGACTAGCGTGAAAAAAGACCTGCTTATTTTCTGAAGATTTTAGAGCACTACGAGGGTGGATAGTTTTTTTGAAGAAAAGAAGAAAAAAAAATCGAAAAGAATGCCAAAGTCCCTGCTTTTTATATTCACAGACACAGCCGCGAGGGTCAAAATTTTTGAATCATTGGCGCGTTTTTTTGGGATGTTGATTGACCGCATTAGTCCACGTGCGAGTTCCGCATTCGGCGCAGTGATTTCCTAATTGAGCCATACTAATGCGTAAGAGGTCGATATAAGCCGTGCTTGCATTAGTGACGTACTCCGTCATTCACTAACATGCATTCCACCACGAGCCACAAGGACCTGGCAGGGCACCCTGCAAAATGAAGGAATGTTCGCGAGGAAGGCTGTCGAATAGGCCGGAGCTATTGTTGTTTTCGTGGCGTGTGCGCGGCTTTGGCTGTTGAGTACCAACCACCTTGTCTTTGCTTAACTGGATTGATCCAAAAGCATGTCTTGTAAGCAGGGCTTGTTCACTGGGATAAACTTGTCTTATCTTGAACGCTGCGTGCCTTTTTGGGCTGACCTTCGTGTGCATGTTTGGGCCCGCTGTGCATCCGTAACCCGTTTCTTTTCTTTTGAGAGGCAGCGTTTTTTGTAAATAGTATTGTAGCTCCTATGGAATTTTTTTTTTTTTTTTTTTTTTTCAAGCTATTTTACATAATGTTATGGAACAAATATATAAAAAACAACAATAACCTATTCAACAAGACTAGTTTGCTATTGACGCTTAACAAAGAGTTTTGTTTGTCTTCAACCAATTCGTTTAGCGCGTCGTAGCTGCTGAACCATACGTGTAAATACAAAAAAAAGAATACAAAGCAACTAAACAAGCTTTAACAATTCTATTTGGCTGATTTGACAAAAAAAAAAAAAAACAAGTCTGTTTTGTTTTTTTTCTTGCTTTCAACGTCACCAAGACATCGAATTGCTATATTTCACACGGCACTCTATTGCTTAGCATTGTTTGACTATGGAATTTTACAAATTCAAAGGCGTACCGATAAATCTTGCCCAACTCAATTGTAAAATCATTTACATTTGAGAATGAGTTATACGACGTAAGGCTGAGTTTTTTTTTTTTTTTTTTTTTTTTTTTGTAGAATTAGTCGTCACTCTGGAATTAGTTGAATTTTGTTTTGGATCAAGGAAACAAGACTAGAACTTCAGCTTACTTATTCTAGGATTATCAACTTGAGGCTAATGGCTGGTAGTTTTGATTTCTCTAACAAAATGCTGTTATCTCTGTAGTTTGGTTGCTTTTCGGTATACTTGAAATTTACATGGATTGCAATGTAGTTGGATATAAGAACTAACCAGGTTATCCATTTCTTCAGTTCCTCAAATAAGCGGTTTTATACGGAACAAGCATTCCACATCAACAATTAAAACATTTGGTCTATTAGTATTTTTCATTTATGAGATAACGCCTCAACTCTCCAGCTATCGTGGAAACCAGAGACAAAGAGAAGAAAACGAATTGGTGACTTTTGCATTTCCAAAGTTGTCGAGTAAAAAAACAACAATAAAAGAATTCTACAATATAGTTAAAAACAAGTGATTGCTTTATCATGCATTTTTAGAGATTAATCGTTATCCATTTGAATAGCTAGAAACAATGATCCAAACACTAACTGGCTCTATTTTGCCAGCAAAGACAGCAATACACAATCCTTCTACTTACTGTCCGAATTAGGTTTTCAAAAGATCCTAAAAAATCCAAATAAGCCTAATAGGCAGAAACCACTTTTGGCCTTTTGTTTACAAGAATTGAGGGCGATTATAAAACTAAAATCACACAACCAAGTATATATATAGACCCTGGGAAAAAAAAAAAAAAATATTGAAACCTGATCAAGTGCAAATCCGAAATCTATTCGTAAAAAAAAATAGTAATAATTCATTTGTGTATTACTATTGTCCCCAAATTGAATTAAGCTCAACAATATCCTAGTACCGAATCGTTTGATATCCGACCATTTCAAAATATTACAACTCCAGGGAAATCCATTCTTTGCAAAGCTGCAAAGCAATAACCCAAATTTCAAACAAATGTATTTTATTTTAAAGAAAACAACCAAGTTTTAGTAATAGTAATCAAATATATATAATAGTGATAGTGAATAGTTACAACAATCTAGAAACCAAAAGTAAAAAAAAAAAACACACACACACGCAAAAAGTCACATTTTCAACCTCAGTCCGTTAATTTTTTTTTTTTTTTTTTTGATAATTTTTGCCTTTTTTAAAAATCAAACTCAAATCCAACACCGACTTGCCAGCCCTTCTTAACAGAGTCCTTGGCAGCACCTGAAACAACAAATGGAGTGGAGTAAACGAGCTCAAGTTGTGCAGCAGGAGTTTTGTAAACCAAACCAAGACCACCGGCAGTAGAAGGATTCTTAAAAGTGTCGTAAAAAGAATTCTTGCTGTCAGGGTTGTCAGATGACTCAGAATGAGAAAGAGCCACCACGTTGACTTGACTAAAGTAAGCAATGAAACGTAAAGGAGCAAGGTATTCAGTAGCCCAGGCAGAGTTGAATCGTGGAAGTTTGCAAGTGACGCTGACAGTACCAGCAGCAAAGGAATCGCCGCCAAGAGGTTCACCACCATCTTTAGGACCAATGCTGGATGGCTTGAAAGCATGGAGCAAAACGCCAGCTGGAACGCCAGATGAAGCAGAAAGACCACCGTTAGGACCGCCCAAAAAGAAACGGTCGTAAAGGGAAGAAGCAGGAGAAAGACGGTCATAAGTCCAAAGAAGTCCGGATCCACCAGCCAAGTTGAAAACAACATTGTCGTTTACGGGGTCCAAAGATTTAGAGTACTGAGCACAAAGTTGGGTCTTTAAAAATGAAACATCACCAGCATACTTCTTTGATCCAACAACACCAGCAACCTCAGTTTGCCAGTCAAACATATGTCCACCATTGATGAATTCTGGGCTGGTGGGTGAGAATGTGCGGTGGTCAATGACAAATCTAGTGAAGAAAGAGGTCTTGAAAGATTCGTTTGCTGCATGCTTGGAAACAAATTCAGGCAAAGATGAGTCTCCAACAGGAGCCAATGCTCTCTTAATAGCTGAAACACCAAACTCAGCAAAGCTTGAAGGGTAAATAGGAGACTGGGTAACGAGTTTGAGGAAACTACCCTGAGCCTTGGTGGCATATGAAAGTTGAGGATACGCAACTGCGTTGTCCGACTTAAAGGCAGAGAGATGGACCCGGGTATCTGGTGACTTGACACTAATAGGAGTTGTGAGGTCTACAGCATATGATAATGCCGATGAGGGTTTGGACTCTTTGGTGACAGCTACTGCAAGACTTTCAGCGCCGCCAAAGATATTCTTCAAGGCAGCAGAGGCGGTGAATGCAGCAGGACCATCATCACGAACGAGGGTCTTGATTTTAAGAGGATGAGGGTTTGCTCTTGTCAAGTAAAGGGTAGCCTTAAGATCCAAAGGCTCAATTCCGCGATATGGCTCAAGAAGTGAGTTAGAATCATTGGTTGCTGCCTCAAGCGCCTTGAGCGGATTGACAGAAGCAAGGTCCAATTTAAAACGGACATCGGAGTAAGTTCCAAATCTCTTGAAACGAGCAGCAGCGGCATCAAGTTCGCTCAACAACTGAGGTAACGTCATTGGGCCCTTAGCATTGAGAATTGGGTCAACTTGAGCTTCAAGCAGCGATTGTCGGGTACGTCTACCGGCACCCGTGATTTTCAAAGAGGCGATGGAAACCGGGAGAGTGGAGTTTTTAGAAAGCAGTTTTCCAATATCATCTTGCTGATAACTGGAAAATGCAATGTCGTGGAATGACGCCAGCGAGTCGCCAAAGACCTGAGAAGCCATTGATGGGGTTAGGTGTGGTTTGGGGGAAGAAGAGGGTCTAGGGTTCTGGTTCAAGTCCAGTTTGGGTGGGTGATGAAAAAAAAAAAAAAAAAATAGTGAGTGAATGGGGGAAAACGGAAACACTTTATTTTTATTGGTTACTCACCTACAATTTATATCTACACGAACTGTTTAACCTCCATTTAAACTATCACCAACTAGGGGTTGCCTTTCCAAATGACAACTTTACCTCCTACAATACCCGGCATTCCAAAACCGGTTTTGGATGAGCTTTACGAAAACTTTGTTTATTTATTATGTTCAGGAAAAGTGTATGTCAGTTGATTTTTGTTTTTTAAAGCACAATTTATTAATCATTTCGGTGGCATGTCCAATCTAGCCAACAAATACAAATTATGCCTGCAATATCGGCAGACTCATTAGATGACCTTCCAATAACCGTTTCTGACGATACAGAGGTGTTGAAATGTAGTACTCCTTTTGAAAATTTTGTTCTTCCATGTGTCGGTGGCACATTAGGTATTTCTAAAGCCCAAATCAAATTACTTGCCTTACACTCCCTTTACATTTTTCATTCCGTTTTTTATCAATGCCAGCCTGAAAGCAGCCAGAAAACGCAGCTTGAACTGCTTTTGGAAAAGGATTTGCTAAATGACATTCTCAAATCTTCGCTCGTTATCCTAGCAACAATTACAGAACATCTTCCTGCAATCAATATACGCAAAGCAGTGCTTGAACATTACCGTCAAACTGATAGAAAAGAATTTGAACGACTTGCAAAACTAGATCTTCTATGGACTGGCATGCTGTTCAGCAGCCCATTGCCTAAACACAACAAGTCGCCGATATTGTGGACTCACCGGCAGTGGGTGGTACAAATGATGTATCCATCTGAAGGCGAAGAAGAACATGTGGAAGGAAATGCAAAGACCACCAAAATTGATTTAAAGAAGGAGTATAAAATTATTTTTGCGGCAGCAGATCAACACCGAAACAATTATTATTGTTATTCATATGCTCGATGGTTAACCAGAAGATATTTGTTTAATACCCAATATACATATTTAGCACCAACAGAGTCGTCGGCATCCTCACTGTTATCAGATAATATATCGAATATCCATTGGTTTATATATACATCTTTGCTCAACTTTGCAAAATCACATGTTTCTGATATCTCAGCATGGACATTCTTGCTTCATTTTCTATTGGGTGTGCCCGAAAATTTAGACTTTTTGGTTGATGGATTTGTGACAGGCGGAAACGCAAAGCAAACTGCAGCAAGGAGAGAATATGAAGCAGCTATGAAAAACAAGGCAACTGAGGGAAAAACTATTAAAGATCCACAAAAATACATGTTACCAGAACGTATTACCAAATTTTTAGAATTGCCCTTGCTTGAAAATACAAGCAAGCGACGCGACAAGACCCAAGATAATGCAGATAATTCTAAAAACCAAAGTCTCGCTGGCACGCATTATCAGTTGCTTGTTGACACCCTTGAATTAACAAAATTGTTTGACGAGGTTGTTCCCGGTCATGAGTCTGTCCAGTACTTTCTGAGAACTACCAAGAGTATAATTGAACTAAAAAATGCGCCAACCAACAGCCAATAGAAGCGAAAAATCATTTTCCAACCGCTAACTCCCAATGAAAATAATGAATAATTTATGATTGTAATATTAATAGTAATGATAATTTATTGAGAATATCTGATATTTAAATAAAAACTACACACTAAGCTACATGCTGTCTTACACAAACACGAGTCCATCGTCGTCGACGAACCCAAATAACATCACCTTGACTTTTGTGTTCCTTTTTTTCCTTCTTGTGTCTCTTTTCCTTTTTGTCCTTTTTGGTTTGCAAATGCTTTTCTGATTCTGTAGATTGTGATTGAGACGAAGAAGTACTGGTGTTGCTATTAGTTGGGTTAATAGACGTAGTGGATTGATCAGATTGATTGGGTTGGCCAGCTTGAGTCTTGCTTTGATTCTCCATCTTTTTATCAACCTCTTCACTCTTTACTTCCCGTTTAATCTCCCTTTTCACTTCTTCTTCAGGAGGTTGCTCACTATGATAAGTAATAGGTTCAGTATTGTATACCCATTTTTCATTAACATCAACCACAAACTTTCCATCTTTTGATATCAAGTACCGGCTTTCGTCATATTCAGCCAAATATTCGTGCTCCGCATCGTAGCTCTTGCTTTGCAGCTCAACACCTCTGCTGGTTACCCATGTACATACGTCCATATCCATTTTCCAACCAACTCCGGGCCCAAAGCCAGAGCCTACATTAGAGCTGGCATTAGCGTTAGGTCCGCCTCCATTACCACTGTTATTGCTACCATCACCAGATTTAGCCCCAGAACCAGAACCTACAACAAATTGCCAAAAAGGAGGAGCTTGTATCTGGTCTAGTTGACCAAAGCCTGGCAAAACAAATGGATCATTTGAGCTTGCGGTTTCTGCAGCACGCTGTGCTTCTTTTGCTTCCTTGCGTTCTCTAGCGAGTTTGGTTTTGTTGGATTCAGCCTTAGAGCTAGATTTAGATGTAGTTTTAAAATCTGATTTTGAATCGCTTTTTGTTGTTAGACTGCTTTTGGATGGAGGGCTTTGTAAACCAAGCATTTCTAATATGCTTTCATCACCTTCACCTTCACCTTCCTCTGTATCGTATTCGCTCTCGTCACCACTGTCATCTTCATCGTCGTTAGGAGCAAGCGTTGCCAACACAGACTCCAACTGGTTAAGTTGCGAATTTGTGGTATATACTACACTCAATCTAACTCTTGGAATATGGGAGTTGTTTGTATAAACCGATGATTCCCAGTTTGTAAAAACCCTTGACTTGATTCCCATTTGGTATTTTGTGGTCAGTAACTGGATAGACTTGTCAACTTGCTGATTATTGGCTTCATTACTATCACTGTCTTTATCAGAGTTACCAGTTTTACTGTTTTTGTTGGCAGTCATGTCCCAATTGTCCCACACCAACCCGCCGCCATTTGCTTCACGCTGAGCCCATTTGGGCACTCTTGTTCTAGCAAACTGAAACTCAAAGACCTCAACAACCTTTTGTTCAAGAGGTTCGCAGTTTTGTCCAAATTCGGTTAAAGCGGCATCATGTACGGCATCCCAAAAGGCTGGCGCAAAAGGATTTAGCAAATGTAAAGACGACGATATGAATGTGTTGAGATAAGTAAAACGGTATCGAACTTGGGTATATAAGTCGGCATAAGGTTGAGGCTCGGGAATATGCGTAGAAGAAATTGTCGTCTCTTTTTTGTTTGTTTGATTCTCATTTGAATCAAAATCCATTTCACTGTCCATACTCATTTCATCATCACTTTTCAGTGCTTCAAATTTTGCTTCTTCTGACTTAGGATCCTCATCTTCTCCTAGTCCATCCAATGACAATGCCGAAACATTGCTATCGCTTCTTGCCTTTTTCTTTCGGTCTTGATAATTTTTAACCACTTTCTGCAACGTCTTTTTGCCGTGTCTCTTTGTCTTTTCCAATTCTTTCTTAATAGGCTTTAACACCTTTTCCTGGTCATATCTTGGATGGCACTGAATGACACCACCCCATCCTAATACAAGGAATAAAAATCTCCATGGAACTATTGAAATGATTATTGGGGTGAGACTGTATGCTAAAACTGCACATGCCGTTAGCACAACGTAAGCCAAGCTAGAAGTGGCTTCGTCACCTGAGAAGTACGCAAACCGATTGAGCAGTGAAGAAAATGTATCATAAGCTTGCACATACAAGTCCATTGCATTTTGGGTATCAACAACATTCATGTAAAATTCACGAGAGATTTCAGGAACAGGTTTGGGCAGAATGGCTTCAGCAATTGGAGGCCCTCGAGCAATGAGTGGAGAATGGTTATAATGAATAAGAACATCAGTTGCAGACGATGTAGATGACAAGGAATTAGTAGAAGAGTTAGAGTTAGAGCTGTTTGAATTAGGATTGGAAGAATTGTTGTTGTTAGAAGCGTTGTTTGGAGAAGACTTGGGTTTCTGTTGCTGTGAATCGGATGAGTTTTGTGAAGGAGGTTGATATTCAGCTGGAGCGATGATTTTCAAAAGCTGGATATCTGAAGGAATTGTCGAATCAGGGTAAGGTACAATAAGGGTTGGGTCTGCAGGATGTCTGTAAAAGTATGCTGGAGCCATTGAATACGCCAACAGGAAAATAAAAGGAGCAGCAGAGATAAGTCTTAGATTGAGCACCAGCAAGCTGTATATAGTAAGAACCGAGAGTGTATGGGCAGGGGATTTCCACGTGACTATACGGATGGCGGAGTAGTATGCGTCATAAATCACTCCGGTGCGAGCAGTCATGTTACGAAAGTTTCTGCCCATGACGGGTATGCTGAAGGGAGTATTTGATTTCATATGAAGGGCACGTTGCTCAGCGTCAGCCATATTAACTGAAGCAGTTGGTAACGCGGCTGCAACAAGACGCTCCATGAGCTTGTCTGTGAATGAAGGTTTATCATCCTTTTTGAGATCCTTTTTCAATTCTTTTTTCAACTCCTTTTTGGTTTCTTTCTTAGCTTCCTTTTTCATTTCTTTGTCTTTTTCAACTACAGAAGCTAGAACCGAGTACGCAGAAGGGGATGTAGATGGTGAGGGTTGTATTGTGGGTTGTACAATGCTTGCTTCGCCTGACTCCAGTGACGATTGAGGCTCGTTTTTGGAGTGAAGAAAGGAAAAAGCTCTAGGTTTTTTAGTGTGACTTGACGATTCTTTATTTGAAGTAGAAGGAGAGGTAGGGGCAAGAGTAGGAGTGAGCTTAGGAGAATGGGTTGCTGTGAGTGTTGGTGATAAAGATTGAGGCAGACTTAACAAACCGGATGTTCCAACAGTTGTAGGAGGACTTGGAAAGGATAATTGAGAAATAATGTTTGTGTTGACTTGTTGATTTTGATTGTTTTGTTCAGGTTGAGTGCTTTGCTGGCTTTTAGATTGGTTCAAGTCCTTATTAGACCCAACTTTGAGTGAAGACCAAGTTTCTTGACCATCTTGAATGAGCTTTCCCCAGGAAAACAAACTACCAGATTTATTTAATTCAGACTCAGAGCCATCTCCAACAGGCTTTTCAGGTTGTTTGGATCCTGGCGGAGTCATTGCGGGTTATTTGTGGAGTTGCACTTGAAAAAGCAAAAAAAAAAAAAAAAAAAAAAAAAAAAAAAAAAAAAAAAAAAAAAAAAAAAAAAAAGAAATGGAAAGGAAAAAAAAAAAAAAAAAAGTTATGTCATTTTTTTATTGATGTTTCTAAGATGTGAAATAGTTCTACACGACAAAAACAAAAAACAAGTAGCTCAATTAATCTAGTATCATCACAAAACCTTTAGTAAGATAATTATCACCATCAATGTCAACTCAAGTCCAACTTAAAGAACGACCGAAAGACATAATTTCAAGTGTTCGATTCGGACCTTTAGCACCAGTATTGTTAGTATCGTCTTGGGATGGAGTTTTGAGAGTATATGATGCTAGACCTGATTCGGGTGTTCTCTATGGATCAGTACAGTACTCTGCGCCTTTACTGGCTACGGCTTGGGACACTTCGTATGGAAGCTCTACTGCATACACAGGAGGAATCGAACAACGAGTATATGCTGTCGACGTTGAACGTACCCGATCTATGCCAATAGGTCGCGATCATGATGGTGCAGTTCAAGCATTAGCGGTACATACTGAGAGCGGAACAGTGATCAGTGGATCCTGGGATCGGACAATTCAACAAATAGATCCAAGATCGGGACCTGAGGAGCACCGAAAACCAACGATACAGGTGCAAGAAAAGGTTATAGGGATGGATGCAGCTATAAATGGCCACCGGTTAGTAGTTGCAACAGGAGGTCGAAGAATGCTTGTTTTTGACATGCGACGAATGGACATGCCAGTGGAAAAAAGAGAGAGCTCGCTGAAGTATCCAGTAAAAAGCATTCGGAGCATGCCGTGGGCAGGGGAGCCCGGGTTCGTGTCTGCATCAATCGAAGGTCGGGTCGCGGTGGATTTTTACGATGAGGCCCGACAAGACCAGCGGTACGCGTTCAAGTGCCACAGGATATCGGGCAAACAGGGTGGAGAAAAGACAGACGTGGACACAGTGTTTCCAGTGAACGGGCTAGGGTTTGACCCAAATAACCCGGTGTTTTTCACAGGCGGGTCCGACGGGTGTGTGGCCATGTGGGATTACCAGGCCAAGAAGCGGCTGAAGACGTATTCCGGATTTGGAGGACCGGTTGTGTCACTCGACGTAGACGGAAGTACCGGGACTATGCTTGCTGTCGGTGTTTCTGACGACGGGTACCGGGTTGGCCATGACGTTGACTTGGACGGGTCCAGTGTTTGGGTTGTTTATAAATAGTTTTGTTGAATAATAAATAATGATGTATGTTTAATCTTGACTCCTACCTGAACTTTTTTCTCATCTATTTTTAATCTGCATTTTCCTTCAGCCAAAATTTTTTTTTTTTTTTTTCACTCAAACCCGCCATGCGTCTTCTACACCCGGCCGCCACAACCCGGCACAGCGGGCGGGTTTTTTGTTTGCTTGCGTGCCTAATAGGCTCCGCCTGCTGTGCCTCGGTATCGTTTTCCAACTGTTTGGCAGCTCCTGCTGACCTTGCTAAGCCATATTTTTTGCCTACATCTCTAGACGTTGTATACAACGACGCCTTGGACCCGGATCGTGCGACATTGTCTTTTTCAATAGCTGGAAATATGACTGGGTCCTTAGTAGACTTGAATCTTGATAATCAGATATATTGTAAGTTTGAAGTTGTTTTGGGTGGTTTCAATATATTCATACATTAACCATCGTCATCATTTTTTTTTTTTTTAGCAACATTAAGAAGTCAACTTCATGTAGTCAACTCCCTCCTTTTCAACCAGTTTTCTCGATTCTGTCAAAACACTCAACAACCTTGCCCGTTTGGCCCTGGAGTCTCCGACTTTTCCTACTCGTTCAATGTTTCAAAAGCGTATCAAGGCATTCCATTCAACGCACGTTTTGTCATCATCAATGCAGCCCAGAATGACAACATTGTTGGATGCGTCGAAGCTCAAGTCACGCCCATCATAACTTCACCTCCTTACCTAGCTATTGTGTTCACGATTGTAGGGTTTGTTATTCTTCTTTCAGCCTCTTTTGTTCTCACTGCTTACTTAAACCCATGGACAGGGTCTACCATCATCTACTCTTGGGCCTCTGTTTTATACCGTGAAACAAATGTCACTCGTCTTCTTACTCCTGGCCTTTTTGATCTCATTTTCCACCTTCAATTCGCGTTTTTCCTGGCTTGTTTATCTCTTGACTACCCTTCCTTTTTTCAGCCAGTCATTTCTACAGTTTCTTGGACTGTTCTTATGTTTCGCACCTCTTTGCTAACCCGATCTTCTTCACACCTCACCGATGGAGTCTATTCAACTTCAGGCCCTTATGGCATCCAACATATGGCTCAAACCATTCAACAATTTGGCATTGAACGGATATGGTCTTCATTCATGATATGGCTTCTTGTAGTCACGGCTGCTGTGCTTTTCGTTGCTCAGCTTATCAGTCTCTGCACTTGGGCTTGGCGTAAATACCGCTCCGACAACTACGATCTACGCTCTAAATCAGGCTCGTTTGCTTTTGGATTAGTCCTTCGCATATTTTTCAAGCTTTTTGCATTCCCCCTTTTAGTATTTTCATTTTTTCAGTGCATTCTTGCTAAATCTTCTCCTATTCACCTTTCCGTGTTGGCTGCGCTTCTCATCGCTGCTTGGTCCTTCCTTGCTCTGGCAATAACCTTTTACCTATGGAAATACGCCGCTAGACCAACAATTTTTGACAATGTCTCAACGCTTCTCAAGTTTGGCACTCTTTACAACACATTCACTGAAAATGCTTCAATGTTTTTTGTTATTGACTTAATTGCCACTTTTTGCCGTTCCTTTACCATTGGCGCTATTCAATCTTCTGGTCTCGCTCAAATTACTCTTTTGGCTGTCATTGAACTAGCCTACCTCTTTGCATTAATTATCGTCCGCCCCTTCGATCGCGAAACTAGCATGAACCTGGTTTCTGCTGTAACAACTGCTCTTCGTTTCCTTCTCGTCATGCTTTCTTTACCGTTCATTTCATCAACGGATGTCCCTGCAACTACTAGGCAATGGCTCGGCTACGCCATTTTGATCATTCATGCTTTGACCATGCTTCTTTTTTTCATGAAAGCTTTTCAAGTTATCATTGAAGTGTTGACTCGGTACACTGGTGCTGGTGCTAACTCGAAACGGGGAGGAGCTATCTACAATCTCAAGCAACTTTCGCGTCGTCGATATACTCCTAATCCTCTTGACCAAACTGATTCTGATATGCAGCAACCCGACTCACGAGATTTGGAAAGCTTAAATAGTATTAGCCACAACAACATTAAAAATGGCAATTCTATTAATCACAATGATAATACCCTTGGCATGCATGGATTGGGAATATCAGACATGTCGCCTGATCCTGAATACAAAGATAATCCAGATTTGGATCGTGATATAGGCATTGTAAATGATGACGACGGCCTTTACTCAGCTGGCAAAAACAAGCCTGGCTACTCAATTCTTCATCCTCAACGAGACTCTAAAATTAATTCAACCAATACACCAACTACCGCTACCAACGGTTTCGAAGATATTTACCTTTCATCACCAATTTCAGAGCGCTCCGCTGGTGCGGAACATTTCATAAACAATACTCCTACAATCATTCCTGTTGGTTCAACTGCTATTGGTGCAATATCTTCCCGTAGCAATCCAACAAACAACCGCACCATTTCTGCAATCAACAGATCCAACACAGAATACTATCGTAAACCTCGGCGACGACGTTCTTCTTCTTTTGAATGGGCAGGAAATGTGTACAACAATATCAATGCTGACGACCAAAATGAGTATAATGAGAGTTTGCTTAGAGAATTGAACGGCGACGAACATACATACGAGCTTCAAAATATTATTGAAGGCGATAACGATTTAAGTTATATTCGAATGGGCATAGTATCGCCGCCGCCTGCAGGTGTGGACTACGCAGTGCGTGAAGCTGACATTTATTATCAACAGCGTGCTGCACACCGTAAACAAAACAAGCATAAAAAGCACAAAAAGAGGGGCGACTCGGCTGTTGATTCCAGTTCCAAGAAAAGGTCAGGCTCTGGCAGCGGCGGAAAAAAGAAGCATGGTGGTCATCGCTCTAAACGAAAGCATTCTAAACATCCGGATAATTCTGAAACCAATACGCCGACAACTGACAAACATAGTAAGCACGGTAAAAATACCTACCAAGCTGGCAGTGATAAATCAAAAAATGCAAACGCAACTGGGCTTATGGATTTTGATGAGTATCAAGGCGCAGCTGGAATGATGATGATGTTGGACCCGAGCACCAACCAACAGAATACCCAAAGTGCTTCTAACCTTTCTATTCCTAAAGATACACACAGCCGCAACGATTCTACGGACTTGGATACCCTTACTACGCGTGTTGCAAACAGTAGTAGCACAGTTTCTACTCCCGGAAGATCTTCTACGGCATGGGGCCAGTCTGGCACCGGCGATTACAGCGGCAACACATCTCCTAGCGAAACCCCTCGTACAAGCATGGGCGTTGGAGAAAGCGCAGGAATTTTGCAAACTAACAGAGCAGGAAGCAGCGGTACTGGAGGTACCAGAAGAAGCAGAAATTTGAATTCTTTGGTAGGATTATTGGAACTTGACGAAAATGAATATCAGTCTCAAAATAACGGCAATAAAAGAATTTCAAACAAAGCTAATAACTCCACTACTTCTACTCCATACACAAAATCTTCTTCAACGTTCAAAAATAACGACAGAGCCGCTACAAACTCTACGTCGCCAACTGCCAAACTCGCCCAAAATACAGCCACTTCAGCTGCCGCCAAAACTGCCGCAGTTGCTGGTTGGGTATCACGGGCTGTTAAGCGCGGTGTCCAAACAGTAGTTGCTACGGCTGCTGCTGCTGGAGGCAAGCATCCTAGTGGTCCCACTGAAGAAGAGTTGTTGCAGCCCCGTGGCTTTGAGGTTATTCGAAGAGGCCCGATCAAACCATATAAAGAATCTACAAGACGAGAAATCGTTGGAAACGGAAAAGGCGACAGATCAAGTCGGGTTAGAGGACGAGAGCATGGTGAAGATGGAGACAGTGCTAACGAATGTTCTGAATTTTCAGATAGCGAATCGTCGAGTAGCAGCGATGATGATGATGATGACTACAGCGGTGATGACAACTACGACAGCGAAAGCGGAAGTGATGGCAGCGATAGCGAGACCTATGGAAGTGACGAAGTAAGTGATTCTGAAGAGTTGGATGAACACCATTCAGATCATTCTGCATCTGCTCCTCCAAAGTATGGATCTAGAGACAATAGAGGGGCATCAACTGCAAGTTCTGAAGAAAGTGATGGTGACCAGCCTGGTAAGACATTGCTGTCAAAAGGAAAAGGTAAAAAGAACACTGCAGATTATGATGATTACAACAAAAACGGGCACGCAACTAATAGCTATGGAAACAATATCTATAATACTAACAGCAATGATACCAACGGCGGCATTAGTGATAGTTATAATAATAATCACAATAATACCAATGCTAATCATAATCCTATGCGTTTGGTGGTTGTTGGTGGACCTGCGGATGACGCATCTTCAGCGATGTCAACTTCTAGAACTGTTTCACGACTTGGCTCAAACTCAAACTCAAAAATCACGCTGGGTCCTACCTCGCGGTCAGTTTCTGGCACATCGACTGCTCCAGCGCTTTTTGGGCAGCGAGAAGGTTCAACTTTGGCTTTACCAGGGAATACCCAACAAAGCCAAGTTTACCAAGACCAACTGAATCAAATTCAAAACCAACAGTCTTTCACGCTATCTAGTAATGTTCCTTCGATAACCATTTCACAAAGCGGTGATCCTTTGCCTCCACCACCTTCACAAGCCACCAACGCGGCCATGAGTTCGTTGGCAGCTCTTCAGTCTGCATCAAGACCTTCTAAGGCATCTCTTCCTCAGCATAGCATCAATATTAATGCTGAAGCTTCCCAGGCTATACCCATCCAGCCACCAAAACTGTCACCTATTTCTCCCAACAGACCAAGACCTATGCCAGTTCCTGATATGTCAGACTTTGCTATACAATTGCACGTGAACTCGCCTACTAGCAACAGCATCAAAAGCGCTAATGCTATGAATAGCATTAATAGCAACAGTGGTGCTAGCAATGGTGTTGAAATTTCCGACAGTGAAGGAAACGTGAGAGACGGAGTACAGGCTACTAAAGGAATAGGTTTTGATATGCCCTTAGCAATGATTTCTCCAAGCTCAGAAACGACTTTTGGAACAACGTCATCATCAGTCAGCAATAACTACAGCTACAACAATGCCAATACTTTGATGGTGCCCAATCCCACTTCAGATACCTCTGGAAACAACATCATTAATCCTAGTGATCCAAACTATCAGCAACAACTTCAACAAAACTTGCGATGGGGCCTTCAAAATGCTAAGCACGTGGGTGTTCCGGTTCCCCAAGCGGTACGCATGAGTCCGCATGTGATGGAAGTCCCCGTGGTACCTGAAATGGAAACTGCGTCATCAGCTGTTGTTTCTGGTACTGGATCAGAAACTTCTTCAGTTTCTGCAGTTGGTGCAGATAATGCGGCGTTGAAAAACCAAGAGTCTAACTACCATGTATACCCTGCTTCGCCATCTAGTTCTGAAATGAATTTTGGTCACGGAAACGGGTACCAGTACAATGGCAATGCTACAAACACATTAGGTACTACGACTACTATGGGTACAATATCTCAATTGGTCAGCAATCAAGTTGAAGCTGGCGGAGACCCAGGATATGATGCTGAAAACGAGACTGACAATCCTAGAGAACGTAGGTCTCGTCGGTCAACATTAGTTCTTGAGAATGCTCAAAACCAGCCGCTTTTACAACAAGATCTTCAGCCACAGAATAATACCCATCAGTCTCAACCATCATCACAACCTCCATTGTCCCAGCCTGCTCAATTACCACAACTTGGGTCACCCATGGGATCACCAGTTTTGGTTTCTTCAGCTAATATGAAGCATTCTGGGCAACCAGGATATAGCAATTCTGCAGAGTATAATACCCCAGGAGTAGGATCAGCTATCACTACGCCTCACGCAGAGTATAGTCAAGGATATGTATACAGCGACTACAATGCTTATAATAATGCTGGCAACCGTGGTAGCAGTAACTACGAAACTTTTACATATGACGACGATGATAAAGGTGATAACAACAACACTGGGTACATTTTCGGCAAAAACGGTAACCACAATGGTAGCAGTACATATAACCACACGTATAACGATGATGAGGAACGGAGTGAGGAAGCTCGACGGATTGTGATGGAAAGGTTGCACAATGCTGCAGCCACGAACAGGCACAACAATCGCGTGAATAGGCACACACGAGCCAAGTCGTCAGTATCCTCGGTTGGTTCGTTGCCGCTACAGAATTATGCGTATCCAAGCCAGTATGGTAGCAGTGCCAATGGCAACAACACCAACGGTAGCAATACTAATAATGTTGGTGGTACTGGTGTGAAGCAGAATGTACAACAAGCTGGAACTAACAGAAACGGTCATGATGATGGTAACAGAGGAGGAATTCGACGAGTCATTGATCCAAAAGAAGATGAAGGAAACAGCAACAGCATTCATAAACACACAAATGGTAAAAAACCAATGCTGATTTTAAACAAAATGAGTAAAGAGAGTTTTCATTTTGGATAAAGGCTTGAAAAAAGACGTTTTTTCATGAAAAGAAAAAAAAAAAAAAACCAAATAAAAAAAAAAGTACACAAACGCACACACGCACCGCACATGAGATTTATTTTTGTTTTAATATTTTATTTACCTTTTTTTTTTTTTTTTTGTTTCTATTTGATCATATTAATATTTTGTTTATTATTATTTTTTTTCACTATTTTGTTTTTTATTATTTTTATTTATTTGTTTTACTAAGGATATCTTATTTAATATTTACTGCATATTGTATTGTTTATATTTATTATAATTTAATTGACACACACACCGAACATGATTGATCTGAAATGCTAAATTATGGCAGAATATACATTGTGAAGATAGCATGATTTATCTAAATGGCCAAGGCGTGGGAAAGACCGTAACTAAAAGAATAAAAGGAATAATAAATAGTCAGAGCAATGGAAATAAGACAAAATAGTAGTTATAATAACAGTGCGGCCTATGGGTTTCATATGATTTGGACACACACACACACACACATGCTTTTGCACTGTTTATCAATGTGATGCGATGACTATTGCTCTATTGTTTATGTAAATTTATCAAGGAAGCATATCCATTATGAGCCGTTCACTCTCATCAAGTTCTTGATTTCTTTTTCTTTTATTACTGTGTGTGTGTGTGAAGTGATAATAATACGACCGTCACGTTAGTGGTACAATGAATAGTTTGTTGCCTTGATGCCGTCATCACTGGTTTGCTGATGGTGTGTATTGTTGTCAGGAAAGAATGTAGTGCCTGCGTTGGACATATTCATTTCAATACGACGATATACCATGCCCCAAACAGTATCGTATCATCACACACATATATCACCACCTTTATTTTTATTTTTTTATTTTTTTACCATTTAGCATCGACCACCATCAACATCTATTACACCTTTGTGTTTCTCTGTACTAATTCCAGGCATCGGACAGTCAGTCCACATCACGTGACAAGCTCGTAGAACAGTTGGGGCGCGCATACATACACCAGCCGTACATTCTTAACTAGGTACGAATGCGGTATGAGTACTATTTTTAGTTGCGGCGCATCCTTCCATATGAAGGAGGAAATGTATGAAGCAATGGGTTTTTGGGAGGTGTGAGTGAATAATGTGTGTAGGATGGATAGTGAGCATACATACACGCACAAAGAAACTCTATCGATACCTCCAGATACACACACACACGACACGCGAAACAAGATATACATACAAAAATGGCTTTATTTTTTGTTTTTTTAGTTTTGTGTTTTTTTTGGTTTTGGGAGACATTTCTCCACGCGTGTGTGTGTGTAAATTTAGGGGCATTTATGAATGTATGAAAAACAAGAAGCAGAAGAAGAAGAAGAATATCTCCATGAGTCATTGAGATGCAGTTGTATGTTGGTAGCATCTTATTGGATGTTATTGTGTAGCTTTGAAGTCAGGCCTAGGGAGTCGAGAAAAAAAATAAAACAAAATAGAATACTTAAAAATAGGAATTTAAATAATAAGCAACACACACACACACGTAAGTGAAATTTCAAGAGATTCTCGAGGCAGGCCGAGAATTGGACATGGAAAAAAAAAAAAAAAAAAAAAAAAAAAAAAAAAAAAAAAAAAAAAAAAGAACAGAAGATATAATATAAAATCAGAATAGCAATAGTGACATGAAATATAAGTGAGGTGTAAACAAGGATCAAACGGATTGAGAGGAAGGGATTAGGATACCTCAAGCTTTAGGGGTCTTTGTGAATATGTGTTTTTGGTTCTGGTTCGATTGGTTGAGTTCCAGCTTTTGACTCTCTCCTAGATTTCAAACAGGAAGACTGGTAGGCAGAGAGGCCTTACGGCTGTCTCCCTGAATCGCACGGATAGTTTTTTTTTTTTTTTTTTTTAAATAGACACAACAGAATAAAAGCTCAGGAGTAGGTTTTTGGGTCAATTCGCATAGGAGACAAAGGGCCAAGGAGTAATTGAAGTATTGGCTAGTTGGGCCATACAATTGAGTAACCCAAACCATCAAAACAAGCCAAACAGTCAAAACAGACCATCAGCCTGGTCGCGTCTCTTGATCCGAGCAAATGCACAAGTGTCCTTTCGCACATGCCCCTCGAATTCCCGCCATTCGGAGAAACAGACACATGTATTTATACTTATGGGTCCAAGGCACACATGTAGCAGCTCCTCTTGATTCCTACACCCCAAAACCCAAAACCCAAAAAAAAAAAAAAAAAAACACTTGCAAAATCACACCCTGTCCATACATTTAAGGTGTATCACCTGACTGCGGATGGCCTTCCTTTTTGCTTTCTCAGACCCATTTTTTGTATTTTTTTTGTTTTTTTCATGGCCAGATTTGGCTGCAAAAACATGTATAAATACCTTGCATTTTCGTTCCTCTTTTTTTTTTTTTTTTTTTTTTTTTTCCCCTTTTTTTTTTTTTTTTTTTTTTTTTTTTTTTTTTTTTTTTTTTTTTTTTTTTTTTTTTTTTTTTTTTTTTTTTTTCACCCTTTTACTCTTCTTGTTCTTCTTGTTTTTGATTCTTGTGCTTTTTGGTTTCTGTACTATTGGTTCAATTCCATCCATTCATTCTTCTTCTAGACCTCTTCCTTTTTTTTTCTTACTTTGTTTTCAATAACAAGTTTTAATCAACACCCAAAAAATCATATTTGAAATTTCCAATGGCTACTACTGAAGGTGGAAAGAAACATCTCAAGAGTCAAAGTGCTTTTGTATGTGTGCTCTAAATGCTACTTCCTCTGGGTCCCTTTTCTTGTTTTTGGACTGGATCAACAACCAATAGTCAGCATATTTGGCTTGGTTTGATTTGATCTGATTGGGCCCTGGCAACCTTGATTTATACACCATCTGCTTCAATGATTCAATTCTAACTTTGCCATGTTCCCCTTTATTTATTGCCATCTTTGCTCTCTCGTTCTTTATTATTGTTTTTATAAATATACATTTAGGCTTTTGACAACAATGCTACTACTGTGGCAGCCAGTCACATGCGCAACGCGCTCAACAGACTGGCCGATACTGTCAAGGACAATAGCGAAAAGCAAAAGTTTGAAAATGAAATGGACAACTTTTTTGCTCTTTTCCGTCGTTACTTGACTGACAAGGCCAAGGGCACTACTCTTCAATGGGACCGCATCAACCCTCCTAACCCTAAGCAGGTTGTCGCCTATGATTCCATCACCAAGCCCGAACCTAACACTGCAAACCTCTCTAAATTGGCTGTTCTTAAGCTTAACGGTGGTCTCGGAACTTCCATGGGTTGCGTTGGCCCCAAGTCTATTATCGAGGTTCGTGATGGCAAGTCCTTTTTGGATCTCTCTGTTCGTCAAATCGAACACCTCAACCGTCAGTACGACGTCAACGTGCCTTTTATTCTCATGAACTCTTTCAACACTGACGAAGACACCCAGACCATTATCAAAAAGTACCAATCCCACAACGTTACCATCAAGACCTTTAACCAGTCTCGTTTCCCCCGTGTCTTTAAGGACTCTCTTCTCCCAGTCCCCAAGGACTTTAGCGACCCCATTGACTGCTGGTACCCTCCTGGCCACGGTGATTTGTTTGAGTCCATCACCAACTCTGGCATTCTCGACGAGCTCATTGATCAAGGCAAGGAGTACCTCTTTGTCTCCAACGTCGATAACTTGGGTGCCGTTGTCGATCTCGACATTTTGGAGCACATGATCCAGACCCAGTCCGAATACATTATGGAGTTGACTGACAAGACCCGTGCCGATGTTAAGGGTGGTACCATTATCGACTATGACGGATCTGTCCGTCTTTTGGAAATTGCTCAGGTTCCCAAGGAACACGTTGAGGAATTCAAGTCTATCAAGAAGTTCAAGTACTTTAATACCAACAACTTGTGGATCAACCTCAAGGCCATCAAGCGTGTTGTTGAGGACAATGAGCTCAGCATGGAGATCATTCCTAACGACAAGTCAATCAAGGTCAAGGGCAATGATGTCGGCGTTCTCCAGCTTGAGACTGCCGTCGGTGCTGCCATTCGCCACTTTAAGAACTGTCACGGTGTCAATGTCCCCCGTCGCCGTTTCTTGCCCGTCAAGACTTCTTCTGACTTGATGCTCGTCAAGTCTGATTTGTACTCAATGAACCGTGGCCAGCTCGAGCTCAGTCCTCTGCGGTTCGGCGGTGCTCCTCTCATCAAGCTCGGCAACCACTTTAAGAAGGTTAGCGATTTCCAGAAGCACATTCCATACATTCCCAAAATTGTCGAGCTTGACCACTTGACCATCACTGGTAACGTTACTCTTGGTAAGAGCGTCACCTTGAAGGGTACTGTTATTATTGTCTGCGAGGAAGGCAAGAAGATTGAGATTCCTAATGGCAGCGAACTTGAGAACGTTGTCATCACTGGCAGCTTGTCTATTCTTGAGCATTAAAGAAGTGACGATGCTAATGCTTGGATATATAGTTGCTTGTTAAAATAAATAAATATAAATTTAAATATTGTAAAATTACATCATGGGTCGTTGATCATGGACCTATATAGGAGACTGGCAGGCAGCACGCCTCCTATATACATACACGTCACGGGACTGCACCAGCATTAAAAGCCGCTCTCGCTTTCAAAAAACTCCATAGCAACCAAATTACTTTCTCCTTTGGCAATTCTAACAACGTTTTTTTTACACACACAGGTTTAAAAGCACGCATACATAGATTCCATACATATATATATATATATATATATATATATATCGCCGTCTATCTCTCTCTCTCTTACCTAATTTTTTTTATAAATAATACAGCGTTTAGCAATTTTTTCTTTTGTTTCTTCTTACACTCCAGTCGCAATTGCCATCTGGGCTATTCTATATAAATACGCCATTGATTATCGTTAGCTGCTGTTTCTGTTCTTATTACTCTTCTTTTCTCCAAATTATTACTATTATTATTAGTTATTCTTAATTGAGCCCATTCTTAATTAAGCCCATTCTCAGTTGGACCTATTCATCAATGTTTAAAGGTCTTCGTCAAGTTTCTCATAACTTAATCCGTGGCGAGGCTCAGCCTGCTGCCTCGACCACTTCCACTAGTGCTGATAATGGTTCTGTAAGCCAGGCTCCGGCGGAACCTGGGTCCGGTGCCAATCCTAATATTGACGGTATGTGATTGTTATTTTAGTTGGACTTTGTACTAGGCTCTGTTGTGCTCTTTTATTCTTTTGTTTCCCTCGACTTTACGTCTCTTCCTCTTTACTTTTCTTTGACTTGGTTGTTTTCTTGTTTTATGTTTCATATCAACTCTCTCTCTCTCTCTCTCTCTCTCTCTCTCTTTTCCTATTTTTACTGATTTTTGGTTGGTGTTTTTGATAACATGTGTGAGATGTGTGTGAATTGGTTGAGTGGATTAGACGTGAGATTCTTTTTTTTTTTTTTTTTTTTTATTTTTTGTTGGAATTGGGTTTCAACTTTTTAAAAATAAAGTAAAATCAGCAAGAATTGAAAATCTTTTATTATTCATTCAGATCTGTTTAACTCCCCTTTTCATGATCTCACAATCTCACTGAAAATAATAAAGTTATAAATTATTTTCTCTTTTCTTTTTTTTATTTTTTACACTCAATTGCTGTTTCAAAATGAATGACGAGCCTAGTATGTGCTTTTTTTTTTTTTTTGTTATCTAGATTTCTAACTTTTTTTTTGTTTTTGTTTTTCTCTTGTACAACAAACCCCTTTTTTTGTATTTTGGTGGTTGAGGGGTTTTCAAAATATATGTGATTATCTCGAACAATTTTCCAAAATATGAGATTAGGCGTTTGATCTGTGTTTGAACTTTAATTCACATTACATTATCGCTTTTATTTTTTTTATTTTGTTTTTCCTAACTCTTTACCCAGATGTTGATGAAGTTGATGATCAAGGTCAAAACATTTTGATGGGAATCATTGCCCAACTCCGACTCGGTTCGGATCTGTCACGGATCACTTTACCCACGTTCATTTTAGAACGCAAGTCGATGCTGGAACGCATCACCAACCAAATGCAGCATCCCGATATTTTGCTCGAGGCACACGCAACAGCCGACCCGGAGCAGCGCTTTGTCCAGGTTGTCAAGTGGAGTTTGTCTGGCTGGCACATTACTCCTAAAGCCGTCAAGAAGCCATTGAACCCGGTGCTTGGCGAGTACTTTTCTTCCTACTGGGACCTTCCCAACGGCACAAAAGCGTTTTACATTGCAGAGCAGACATCCCACCACCCGCCCAAATCCTCATACTTTTACATGTCGCCAGAAAATGGAATCCGTATCGACGGCACCTTGGAGCCCCATTCCAAGTTTTTGGGCAATTCCGCTGCGTCAATGATGGAAGGCATTGGTCTGCTTCAGTTTACAGATATCTTGGATCCTCGTACCGGGCATCCAGAGACTTATGAAATCACACAACCCAACATGTATGCTCGCGGGATTTTGCTTGGCAAGCTCAAGTACGAGTTGGGCGATCATTCGATTATCAAGTGCCCGGCACTGGACTTGATTGCTGATATCGAGTTTAAAACAAAGGGTTTTATTTCAGGAACTTATAACGCCATCCAGGGCGAGATTCGACAAATTTCGACTGGCAAGCCATTGTACGAGATTACCGGTAAATGGAACGAGGTGATGGAAATCAAGGACTTGCGAACCAAGGAAAAGTCAATTTTGTTTGATACCAAGCTTGCACGGCCGATGCCGACCCAAGTGCGACCCATTTCTGAGCAAGGTCCTTTGGAGTCGCAGCGTCTTTGGGAGAAGGTTATTTTGGCATTGGGCAAGTGTGACCACGAGACTGCGACATCTGAAAAGTCTGCTATTGAAGACCAGCAGCGTATGGAGGCCCGTGTGCGAGCCGAAGATGGCGTTGAGTTTCATCCACGGTTGTTCAAGCCCGTCGACAGTCCGATCCAGTTTCAGATTTATAAAGATATTGATGGTAAAACTCCACAAGAACAGATTCGTCAGATTTTGTCAATCATGCCGATCTTTCCGGGCCAGAAGTTTCAACAGAATTTTGAAATTCCGGCATACAAAAAGCACGTTGAAGAAAATAGAAATGGCGCCGGGGTTGTTCCTGTAGCATCAGCAGCAGCAGAACCATCGGCGGGTGCGCCAGTAACTGAGGCTGGAGCTATTCATGGAGCTGCTCCCGGGGCTATCCCTGGGGCTGGAGGGGTGAATCATGTTCCTCACCCAGGTGTTTAAAGAGAGGCAAAAATAATAATGAGTTGAGCCAAAACAATTAGTATTTTTATATCATTATATTTTTATCATTGTCATTTCTGTTACTGTTTATTCATTTCATAGTTGTTGTTTGATATAGAAGAGTAATAAAAAGTCAATATATTTATGTATAGATATATCTTTTTAAGATCAATTGTATTTGAATTGTTTTTTCATTGATGCATTGGCTAGTGGGTGCTCCTAAAGGAAAGCCTTTTTTAATTATCAATATTATCTTTTGAAATCTCTGTAGTTAATAAGTTTTCGTAGTTGTTTACAAATACTCGATTAAGTGATTGTGAATATTAAGTTGGTTGTGAAGTTAAACCGAAACTGATGAAAAAAAAAAAAAAAAAATTGGATCTTTGAGATTTTGCTGAATAACAAAGATTAGCAATTTGTGTCACCCCTATCTCAACAACGTCGTCAAAGCTATCAAAGTTACCTGCACTCGGTACTCGGTGCTCTGTGATTTTTTTTATTTTTTTATTCCTTTTTTTTCTATCATCAAGTTGGTTAATACCATTTACAATTCTAACCTTCGCTCTCTATTTCTATTTCCCTTTTCTATTTTTTAAGCCCCCAACTCTGACGAGCCCCCTCTGAATAGTGGCCCCCAAATATTAGCCCTCTTTGAATTATAGCCCCATACTCGCGAGCCCCAAATCCTAGCTCCCAGTACTAGCCCCTAAAGCCATAAGCCCCCAACCAAATTATTTCTCTCTCCCCTCCTCCTGCTTCCTTCTAACATTTCCGAAACTAGAGAGTTTGCAAAAGCTATTTGTTGCTGTTGAGTATACAAGTTTCATTTCCTATTTTGATTACAGTACTGTTCGAGTAAATCAAAATGATATATGCCAGCGAATATTGTGTATTTTGCTAATCAAAAGATTAGAAATCTTTTGTTTTTGATAGTGATTCGATTTGTACAAAGAAAAGATCAAAATAGGCGTTAATGTTGAACTTGACTTTGCCTTTATTATTGGTGATGTTCCTAGGCTAGTTTTTTAAAGATGGTTTAGAGATTTGTGTCTCAACATGTAATGACAACCAATGACGCATACTGAAATGTAACAAAAAAAAAACATAATTTGCAATATCAGACAACTTTATGAGCAAATACTCGCTCTTTCTCTCTTTGAATAAAAAAAAAACCTTTCAAATCCATTGATTTCAAAAAAAACCTTCAATTGTACCCTTCAACTCCAAATGTCTCATAGCGCAACTGCTGCAATCTCAAATGCTGCCAAACGCATTTTGGCTGCCCCAAAACGTCCACTGACCGCTGAGCAAAAATCAATGCTGGACAAAATCATCCGAGTTGACCAAGCTGGCGAGCTTGGTGCCAACTACATTTACGCTGGCCAACACGCTGTTTACAAACTCAAGAAATACCCCGACGCTCCATTAATCAAGCACATGTGGGACCAGGAAGTTTTGCATCATGATGCGTTTAACGATTTGCAGGTCAAAAACCGGGTGCGACCATCTATCCTGACACCCGTTTGGAAACTTGGTGCTTATGGTATGGGCGCAGTCACTGCGTTTGTGTCGCCTCAGGCTGCCATGGCATGCACCGAAGCTGTGGAAACTGTTATTGGAAGCCATTACAACTCGCAGCTGCGATGGTTGTTGGCAAACTTCCCAGAAGAGCTGGAAAGGGATCAAGAAGAACTTGGGTTTTTGAAGCACTTGGTTAAACAGTTTAGAGATGATGAGTTGGAACATTTGGATACTGCTATTGCACACGATGCTCATGGTGCTAGGCCATACATGTTACTTACTGAGACGATAAAGGCATGTTGTAAAACTGCTATTTGGGCCGCTGAAAAGGTATAAATTGCGTGTTACTTCTTTAGCATCAACTACTTATATTAAGCTTTTTGTATATAATGTATATTGTTAATAAAATATATTAAATTTACTAATGATACTGAATTTTATTGAGTGCTTCGAGCAAACCTTGAACCCATTCCCTTAGCTTGATTCACAATTTCTTGAACCTTGCGCGATCCCAATCCCGTACCCTTCATATCCCGATTCCAATCAAACTTATCATTACCGCCTTTTCCTTTTTTACTCTTCTTAGACGATGTTTTGGTCTTGTCCTTGTTTTGTAAATGTTGTTCGAGTAATGACGGCTGATTTCGTCGAACTGAAAAGTATTCTTCATCTTCGCTATCCTCTTTTGTTTCAGCTTGTGTTTCTGTTTTAGTTTTCTTGGAAGAGTTCTCAGATTCGCCCAAACCCATCATTTCGTCAGCAAGTCTTTTTGCACGCTCAGTCTCGGTTTCGCTTACTCCTTTGCTTTCCTGAGCCCCTCCCATGGCCACATTTCTTCTCAATGTTTTTGGATTGTACGTAACGTTTTTGTCATTATTATTGTCGACTTTTTGGCCAAGCGCGTAAGCCATCCAGTTTGCTCTGTCTGCTGAACTTTCCTTCTTTTGGGTATTATTGGTTTCTTTTGATCGAGATTTGAGTCGTTCCAAGGCAGCTGCTTCTGCATCTTGAGTATCATCAAGTGATTGTGTGGGTAGTTGGGGACCTAATAACTCATCTTCACTTTCGCTTTCGTTGTCATTATTACTGGTATCTTTATTATTTGCATTATTATCATTGGTATCAGCACTGTTTTCTTTAACGGCTGAGCTATTTATATTATCAGTATTAGAATCAGCTTTATTCACCTTCGTTTCTTCTTCTTGGCTCTTTTTTAACCGGGATTGTCTAATAGCTTTAATATGATCTGGTACTGGCGGCCCAACAAGCGGGTTTGCTTGATTCGTGTGACTCGCTTGATCAATTTGATTTGACATGATTAAAAAATATTTTTATATATACAGAGTTAAAATAATAGAAGTTGAAAACTGGTTAGGACCTAACTAGTGAACAAATGGTTGAGTTACCCGGATTGAAATATCTGAATATATCAGTAGCTCTTATTCTCCACACACTTTTTTTTCCCACGTTTTTACTTGTCTTCCTTTGATTTTTTAATCACACACATATACTCGCTCATGAATATATATATGCAACACATGATTAATGTTTGTTTTTGTTCTTAAGTTATATGTTTAATTATAAAATACTACAGATATTACTGCCGCGGAATCATCTGATTTGTGATCTTGAACTATATCCTTCTGCCTGTATCAATTCGCCTGGTTATTAAATAATTACAGACTACATAAACAGTAATACTCAAAGAAATACCGATATGGGAAGATAAACTAGTGGAAAAAATGATACTGGAATCTGAGGCATTACCACTGCCAATACACGCTTCAGTTGGCTATGAACAGGATCCACATTATTCTTTCAAAGTTTGTAGGAACTAGTTGATTCATTGTGGTCCTTTTTGAAAAATTTCAGTCGAGTCTTCGTAACGTGAATCATGGGAAATAATATGGAACATAGTAATAAGGATATCGGAGGAAATATAAATTATGAAATAAAGAATAATATCAAGAAGAAGCTTGTTGGCATTGTTTCTCAACAAACCCAAAGCTTTATCTTTTCCAATCATTGATAACATTCCAACTCTCTGTAACTCAACCAAGAATTCTGACACTGTTCTATTTGGTTTTGTTAATTGTCACGAAGAGGAAGCCAAACAATGTACTGGCCACAGCTATTGTGTTTGTATACAAGATCAACCTCTACCAACACATCCAGTGTTCTCACTTACCACTGTATTCGCAACCATTTTTCGTCCTAAACCTATATGGGCGAAAAGCAACAATAGTAATAAATAAATAAACAGCAAATGTGAAAGTAGTTTTTCAAAAAAAAAATAAAAACAGCTATTTGTTTAAGTTTTGGTTTTTTTCTGGATCAGAGTTGGTTGGTAGTGCTGGTATTTGTTGCTACGATTAAGCTTGTTTATTCAATTGATGGAATCCCGTTTCATTTATTTCCTTGATGCATTAAGTTGCTGTAATAGTTTGTGTTATTAAAAAAAAGTTTATGTATTGTTTTTGATTATCTAGTATTCAAAAACATTATTTCAATTGCTTCGTGTATATATTGGCGAACATTATCAAGGAATGCGCAATTAAAAAACCGATTTGCTTAAGTAAAAGGCTCCTTAAAAAAATACTGCTTCATTTCATTCAAATTCATATGATCGCTCATGCTTAAACAAAAAAAATGATTATACCAGTCCATCATAAAGTTGTAAAGCAGACATAATAGTTGGATCATACTTGGCACCTTCTTTAAACTCTTCATAAGATATTTGTCCATCTTGGTTGGTATCCATCATTGCAAACAGTTTTTTAACTCTCTTGTCTGGAGTGGCCTCGTCTTCAGGCAACTTGACCATTGACCCAACCATCTTATAAATAGCCGACACAATGGCCAACATTTCTGCATACGAAATGTACCCATCGTCGTCAATGTCGTACAATGAGAACGCCCACTTGAGCTTTTCTTCAAAAGTACCGCGTGAAGTCACTGATAACGCACAAATAAACTCTGAAAAATCAATCTCGCCATTTTTATCTTTATCAAAAACCTTAAAAACGTAGTCGCTGAACGCGCTTGGGTCGCCAAAAGGGAAAAATCGCTTGTATATTTTTTGAAAATCTTCCTTGTTCAGCTTACCGCTCGGGCAGTCTTTCAAAAAGCCTTTGTACCATTGCTGGAGCTCCTTACGGTCAAAACGGGTGGCTTTTTTGAGTTCTTGGAGTTCGTCTTTGGATAACTTGGATTGGCCTTTTCCCATGGTGAATCAGTCTATATATACTCGGTATGTAAATAAAAGGTATGATAGTTTATGATGGAAGAGAAAGGGTATTGATTGGTTGATGCTGACTGGCTGATTGAGTTGATTCGAAAAGCGATATAAATTAAATTCACCAAGTAAAAAAAATGTATTGTTTTTTTTTTTGAATTGAAGTGAATATGCAAATGAAATAGATGTGGATATGTAGTTTTAATTATGATGTAAATAGTTGAGGTAGAAGTGTTAGTGTTGGGGAATTGAAGAAAAAAAACAAGTGGAGTTGTTTATTCTTTTTTATTTTTTCTAAGCCCTACAACAGAATAAATCCTAATTCCCGCGTCACTATTATTGTCAAAAAAAAAAAAAAAAAAAAAAAAAAAAAAAAAACACCAAAAAAATAATGAAATGTTGAAATTTCAAAAAGGTAAATATAAGGCTGCTTATTAATTACTGTAGATAGAGATTATTTATCTTTTTTTTTTTTTTTTTTGAAAATCAAATTGTTCAAAGCGCTGTTCTTTGTTGCTAAGTAGATTTGAAAAAAAATCCAAAAGAACCTTCTTATTCCTGGTGGTTAAGATATACGTATCTTTGTATATGCGTATAAGTCTGCAACCTTCATAATTCAAAACAAATGTGATAGTTTTTTTATTTATTTATTTTTTGCCATTGGAATAAAATTCATAGTATTTGTTTTCAATATCTGCTTTTCGAAAAGATATTATAAACATGTCTGTGATTTTGTTATTTATTATATTAATATATATTTACTCCTCTTCAACAAATGTGGCGCCTTCACATTTAGCTGTAAACCATTTTGTAAGACCTTCTCTTAATATAATCGAAGTCGATGTTTTAGATTGCAGTTCACTTGGATTGTTGTTCTTTGGCGGTATTTTCTGCTGGTGGTTATGATGAAGAAAGTTTTTATTATGATTAATTTTAGAGCTAATCACCTCTGTTGACCCTCCATAATACCCAACGCCGAAAGTTTCTTGAATGTCATGTCCTTTGTACCGTTTTCTTGTAGCATCAAACGAATTCAAATGCTGAAACTCACTTGAGGATCCTGTTCCTCTCAAAGGCGGCTCCAGTGGTGATATTGAAATCCGAGAGCCGCTTCCAGGAACTGACGAACAGAGTGATGTTGGCGTTTTTGAAATAGAGTGATGTAATTCAAATATGTATCCTTCTAATTTGATAAATTTCAATGACTTGGTTACTTCGCCATCTTGACAATATTTCGATTCTTGAGGCTGTTGTGCCTCCCAAAGCCCTTCAACGATATGCTTGTACCTTAACCAATCTTCCAAAAGATATGAAGTGTTTTGACCAAGGTATGGCTTTGAGTGTGAATTCCGTAATCTCAAAAACTGTAAATTCGGAAGCTCTGAAACAATATTTTCCATAGCCGTTATCGAATGAACAAGAATGCTGAGTCCCTTTAGCTTTTTGCAAGCGCCCAGCTTTTTGACTGATTCCTTACTCAAAGAGGCAATATTTCTTCCTCCAGGCGAATACGCATCATCATCATTCGTGTTATGATTTTGGAATTGAGTTGGCTCAATGGATCCAAAAGTGTCATCATACCCAAGGTCAAGCACCAGATTTTCAAGCGAGGTTTGGTGGCTATTAACAATAGAGTCCGAATACATATCACATAACTGAGACCAGCTCAAGTATTTGGCCTTGGGTGCTGACCACCGAATAACAACTTTGAGCGACTTCAATCCATTGGGTAGTCTAGCGATCGTGTCTGGAACAATGTCTTTGCCATTTTCCGTCCAGTCGACAGTGAATGCTTGCAATTTTTGTAACCGGTTTTTGCTTTTATTTTCAAAACTTACAAAGTTCAACAAAAACCCAGGCTGCAAACAAAAACCTTCGCTGTCCTTGATATCTGGTAGTTCATCATCAACAAGGCAATTGTACTTGTCTGCTCCAGTTATGGAAAGTCTGATAAGACAAGTTAAGTCAACGCAACGCTCCAACAACGCAAAGTCTTTATGGCCATTCACCATGATACCAGTCAAACCCAAATATTCTAATTGAAGTTTTGGTGTTCCGCCGTATGAGGATATACTACTAGGAGAATGGATCAATTTCGTGGTAGCATCATGCCTCTTTTCGATTGTTTCTAACAAAGTATTGAAAAACTGTGGAATGCATTGATCATCAACTTGGCCTTCCATGTTCCAAAAAGCTCGGCCTCTAGTAACCCTATCATTTGATACACCGTCCATAACTCCTCGATTGTTTCCTAGCGGACCTCCTGAGCCAGCCGGAGAAATGACACCTTGGGGATCTAGGGATGCAAACGCAAAAAACGGATCGCTAGAACTTAGTAAACCTGAAGTGCCTCCTGACCCAGCACTGTCAAATGATAAGCCACTGTATCCTGTACGATCTAGTTCACGGCCCAAATGCAACCACTGTAGATTATCTACCGTTTCTGGTGAGTTGCCTACTAATACGGCAACATCTCGCAAGTTTTTTGAAGATAAGAATGGACGAATTGTAACTTTTCGAAGATTAGGAAAGCACAATTGAGAAAGATTTATATTTTGGGTATTACTTTGTGGAAATTTAATATTCAATGATAAGGTCTCAATATTGCGATTCTCATACAAACTGCATTGGTTATTAAAGCCATCCGAGTCACTATTTTCATTGTTATCAGCATTGCTCTTTTGACAGACCAGTCTTAACAAGTCTGGAGTCAGGAGCGGACTGCAGTCCCACAACAAAATTGCCAAATTCTTCATGTTTGGTAGTGTGCTTTCCAAAAACTCACGAAACTCAAAATCCGAAATGTCAATGTTGTTGAGAACTTCAAATCGTTGGATATAAGCGGCTTTGGATGGATCACGGGTCAAGGTGCGAATACACCTGCGCATCCCACCTACGGTATGAACAGAGGCATATGAAAAAAAAAGCTCATTGTAGTTTGATTCGCATTCGCTAGCCAAAATGGAAGAATTTCCAAGCTCAGCAGCATACTGGGCTGAGTACGATTGATGAGCAAAAGAGCCCAATAAATAATTATTGGTTTTTGGTTTTAATCGTTTGTAATTTGTTTCTTTGTTGAAATGGCGATGCGAGGAATCAAAAATAATACACTGGTAAAGCCTTGCAATTGTAGAGTCGTATAAAGCTTTACATGTGAGAGAAAGCCTAAAGGCATCTGCTTGTAAGCATTGCTGTGCAATCAATTCCCGAATTTCAAAGGGTAATGTTTCGAGTGTGATTTTGATTTTGCGCGAGCTTTCAAATTTGTTTTGAGATGACAGCGAGCAAAAAGGAACTGGCGTAGAAGATTCAGAGTAACTCATATTGAGAGGCGGCATGAGCCCAGATACAGGTGACGTTAGGCTAGCCATGGTGTTGTTATCACTGCTAGTAGTCGACAAAGAATCAAAAGAGTTCAAAGAGTCTGACGATGTTGAAGCGTGGTTACAAATAGGAGAATTGTAAATTGGAAAATATGGCAATTTGCGGGTATTGTAGACAATTGACAAGTCTTCTTGCGAAACCCGGTTTGCTGAAAAAAGAATTATTGGGGTAGGTGAGTAACGAGATAACGGTGGAGTTGTATATGGCATCGTAACGTGTATGTATGAATATTAGATAAGTAACGTGAGAATATGGGAATTACACATGTGATTCAAGATGATTATAAGAAATTTCAAATAATCAAAGCATTGGGGAAATGTTAGAATATATATGTAACTCTCATGTAGACAAAATGAAGAGCAAATTTTAATCGAGTCTCGGTATTCATCGTTTTCAATTTTCAAATTCTGTGAAAAGTACACTCATGTAAGCGCTCCGAGTGTTAAAATGGCACCTTTTATTTTCTATTGTTGATTTATCAGATAAATCAACGCTTTTATGCCAATCATGAGATATTTCCTAATTTGGAATTATCTGATTTTATTTTTGACTAAAAATTGTTGTTGTTCCCTCCGACTTCGCATTTGGTTCTAATTGGTTAAATTACAAGATTTTACATACATAACGTTTATTTTAAATGCTAAAAGGTAAAAAGCATTGGCAAGTTTAGGTATTCGTATATATACATTATTCTTAATACATGGGAGTGATAAAACTTCGTAAACTTCGTACTGCACATTTCAGCCTCAAGGCTAAGGTTGTTGAGTGGTTTATATTTTCCCCGCCAAAAATATATCACAGCTAATTAGTATATCACGTGATTAATAATGATTTAATAGGTGTAAATTTCTTTTCATTCTGTTAGACTTTCAGATTTTAGTTGAGCCAATATTGTTGTTTTTAAGCCACCACCTGGTTTTAATAGAAAGCTAGCAAAATAATTTGTGTTTTGCGCGTCAAAATTAATGAATTCCAAATATATTTAGTTCAAAAATAGTAAAATAAATCGACAAACAGTGCGCATGCTATGTAATACGTTTATGCATTTATTTTGGGTTTTCTTCTTGTAAAGTTTGCTAGTTTTAGAGAAAAGGACAAAAATAATATGAAAATTATATATTTAATCTTCTAGCGCCTTTTTCAAGTCAACCCAACGGTCCTTCAGCTTCGTATGCTCAATATCTAGTTTTTCAAACTGTTCTTTAGTTTCAACGAGCTCTCTTTCCAAATTGGTAAGTTGGTTTTCAAGACGGATTTTGGTTTCATGAAGTTGCTCAACTTCAATCTTCAATTTCACAAACTCTTCTGCACCATTCTCTCCAATTCCCTCAAGGCTTTTTTCCAACGCAGCCTTAGTAGCTCGAAGTTCCTCGTTTTCGTCTTCCAGCTTAGCAGTTTTTGTTCGCTCATGTGCAAGCTCGTTGGTCACACTCAAGTGCTCATTTGTCAAATCTGCAGCAGTAGTTTCAAGTCGCTTGATACGTTGTGTCAACTGGCCATTCATACTCCGCAAATCTTCAACTTCTTGGACCCGTTCTTGCTCTAACCGATGAAGCTCAACATACTCATTCTCATACTTGTGAAGTTGCATTGGTAAAATTTTGACATCATATGCATCAGCAACCAAATCATTAACACGGTACTCAGGACCACCATCTGGTGCGTTGACTCCTTCAACCTGATAAAAATCAAAAATGTTGTCTTTCAAAAAGGTCAAAACATGATCAAACTCAAGAGACAGAATTGTGGCGGAGTTACGTTTTATTAATCCAACCGCAAATCTCAAAAGTGCTTCAATACCTTCAGCAACAACGACATCAAAAATTCTTTGAACAATCTGCAAAGGAAACTTGTATGCAAAGAAAGTGAGAAACCATTGAGATGTGTACATGTTTGAACGAACACCTTGTCGAGCCAAGTGAATATGCACATCTGGAAGTGTATCTTCAAGTATTCTGTCAAATTGGTATAAACGAAGATGAAGGCCTGGCATTTCAGGTAAAAAGAATTCTCGCAATCCATAATCTTTCATAAGCTTCACAAGCATTCCAAAAGCTTCTGCTTCGTGCAGACTGATAAGCAATGGCACAGTAACAAATGCCATTCCCTGCGTATAACCAACTTCAGGGTCGAATAAGCTGTAAGCCTTGATCACTTTATATAAGGACTCAGGGTCAGCACTTTTTATAAAACTCGTTCTGGCTAAATCGCGTCGAATGGCCTTTTCGTGAGGACTGTCTTCTAGAATGATTGAAACATAAAGCTCTTCCAGAGAACTAGATTTAGACCCAGTGATAACTTGCCAAATGATTCCCCGGAATTCAGGAGGAATTCCTTGAGCAATTGCTAAAGACAAGCTAAGAGGATCATTTTCGGCAATAGAAGTATAATTATTGACAACCAGCTCCCATAGTTCCCAGTCAATGCCTTCCTCTATTTGATTTCCGGTAGTAGCTTCATCATTCTGGTGTAGCTTAGCCTGATGCTCCAATTCGGCTCTTATAGCTTCGAAGCGTGCGCCCAGTTCCTTCAAACCATCCCCATTGGAAATCTCTTTGACCTTTTTAAGAGATTCTTGATTAGCTGCCATTCTGCTTAAAAGAAGATCAAAATTGGCTGTCGGAAAGCTGCCAAGGCGGCCAGCATTAGGTATCCCGCTAACAGAAGTTGTACTATTGACAGTACTTGATCTTTCACGCTTCCAAAAAAAAGGTTTTCTTTTGCGAGGAGGTAACGTCGGAGCCTGGGGTTGGTTTTCACAAGAAGGCAAAGGCGGCGGTTGAGTGGTGGTAGTGGAGCGAGCCGTAGGATGAGGGCTGTCAGAGACAGAAAATGAAGGTGGTGGAGATGCAGATTTAGGGATATGTTCACTTGAAGAATCATTAGCTTCATGTTGAGGAAAGTTGACAGTATCTTGCAATTCAGGAGAAGCAGCATCAAAGTCATCACCAAAAGAAGAGGTCACAACTGTATCTAGAGTGGATACACCAGCCTTTGCAGCAGAAGCATCATGAAAAACCTCACTGTTGTTGTCATTTTCGCTCTGGTATTCATCAGCATCAGATTCAGGTTTTACATATGTGTGTGAAATGTTGTGGTTTACAGAAGGAGTAGTGGTCAATTCCGAGGCAAAGGGGTTTTTATCTGCAAAATGTGGAATTTCAGTGGATGTAGGCGCCTATAAAACATTTGTTTATCACAGAAATTGCGTTAATTATAATTTTTTCTCGTAAATGGGTAAAAAAAAAAAAAAACATAAATCACTCTTCATTATATCTAAGGGCCAAATTTACAATTTGACTCCTGGCCTATGACTAAAGAGAACATAGATTTATGGTCTAAATAAACATACACTTTCGTCGGCAATATGAGCGTCTGATTCAAGAGAATCAAATTCTGTGTTTGCTTTGTTAGAATTAAAGACCTCAGTTTCTGTGGAAGGCATTGTAGAAACTCTCAATTGGCGTTTTTTGCGATAGTATAGTTGTGTTGAGAAAAAAAGAAAAGGCCAGCGGGAACCTTTGAAGGTTCAGGAGTGGGTTCCACAATAGTAAATGATTATATCACGTGACTACATGTACATGTTTGTTAATGTTCTTATCATATGCATTTCACCAACTTCAGCGCCATGGGCTAGAAAAAAAGCTATGGATCGTTTTGTTTTTACTTAATGTGTTTTTCCATTATTGATTTTGTTGTTTTCAAAAGAAATCAAACGCAGTTCTTCATTGAGTTTCTCTATTCATGCAATGCTAATAAATGAACTTTAATACACGTGGTTCACAATAGTCATATTCTTGATTGAAGTTAAATAATCGCAATAATAGTTATAAAATGATAAAAGAAAAATAAAAGTAAAAATAAAAAAAACGAATGAATAAAAAGTTTACCGCAAAAAAGACAAGACGGTATCATTAAACAGAAAACAATACAGATGATCCTTCGGAAACTGTTTCGCCACTGGACGCATTTGTTAAAGAAGCCATAACAAGACTATGAGAAACTTCAGAACCAGAGCTGAATCCTCGAAGACGAGCAATGTCCCAGATTTCAGAAGATGTGCTATTACGTCTGCTCACAGATTCCATTTCTCCAGAGTAGTAAAATCCAGATGATTCAAGTTCAGGAGTACGTGTACCATCCTGGGAGGCTGATAAGGGAAACGAGGAAAATGAATTTGTGGAACCCGTGTAAAAAGAAGATTCTGAATTCAAAGAAGTTGCAGGTGAAACAATATTGCTATCATTGTGAGAACGAATTACGCCTTGAGTAACTTCTGCACTATTTAAAAGAGAGTTGACTTGGTCAGGTTCGCAGTTGGGGAAATAAACCCTCAGGGAACAATCCTCAACAGACATAGGAAGCTCTCCAAGAAAGGCAAGTTTCTTTAGGTTGTCAGCCATAGAGCGGAGCTGCGCAATATGATGCTCAATATCTTCGGTCAAACGCTCGACAATATCAGAAGATAATTGAGTCACTGCAGGGACTGTGATGGTAGGGCTCATGTCAAAGTCAACATATGAACCGACATCAGGAGTAATGTGGAATCTTCGAGTGAGTTCTCGGAGAGACGGGATTGAAGACTCTGACGAAAAAGATGAAGTATGAAAAGTGGAGTATAAGCTTGATTGGGGAAAAACAAACGAAGGTTGGTTAAATGGTTTTGCACGTAAATTCGTGGGGCGTGTATTTCTGTTCTTCCAGTTAGATTTGAGCACATCAATAGGCTTCAAAGGTTTGCCATAACTGTGAATGAACTTTTGAGATTTGTTCATGTTGTAAATGTTCTGTGCTTTAGTAGCAAACGCCTCAGAAGCTTGAAAAGACTGGCCAAATAATCTTCCAACAGAACGACGTTCGCGATTGAAAAACCCTGTTGCTGCACTGAAAAATGTGCGATAAGCAAATTGGGAAGCTGGTTTAACAGTTAAACCATAAAGGTGGTTTGCATTAAAAGTGTGTGGCGAGTATCTGGTTAAAACATGAGGACTAAAAGATGAAAAGTATCGAGAGTATAGCCATGAAGGACTGTGGTGAAACCAGATTTTAGACATGGGATTATTCCAAGGACTGAAACCACCAAAACGGTCATGGCCATGATGATATGCGCGATGATGCATCGACTCGCGAAACTTCCTCATCTGTCTTTGTTTGAGTTTAGCTCGGTAAACAGCTGGAGCTGTTTGTTCTAAACAGCGAGATATGCTGTGGGCTGTATATTGGGCAATCATCTTCAAAGACATGAAAATGTACCGAACATTATGGTTTGTCGGGAGGGGCATGGTGAAAAAAAGAAAGGCGATCTAGAAAACCTCTGAACGCTGAAAGTGCATGCTTTCACACACTCTCACTCACATAAAATAAAATTTAGAAAATCCAGATCAAACTTTCAAGAAGTTAAAGCTGAAAAGAATGAATGGAAATGTGGAGGATAAAAGGAAACTTCAGAAGTATGTTCGGAGTCCATTTATGATCTTCAAATGGGCTAGGGTACTAAGTCTGATGTAAGAATATTTGTCATGTATTATTAATCATGATGTCACATGTATGTAACTTAAAATGTTGAAAACAGAACTAGTTGGCTTGTTTGAAGGAATAAGCAGACATGAATCCAATCGCATACAAACTGACTATTAGCAAAAAGAAATAGCCAAAGGAGCACAAACTAATTCAATTAGCGGAATCGCGCCGAAGAGAAAATTTTAACATATAAAAAAATCAAAAAGCAGATAAACAAAAACTAAGAAATGAGCATCAGCAATGTGATCTGTCATAGCAAGGCCTTTCTACTTAGTATTATGTAGTGGTCATACAAGATGCACTCAGGTAATTAGATACAAAGATGACTTATTTTGAAAAACTGGTCAAAGAGGAAAATGTTGTTTCTGTTCAGAAACCAATTAGTCATAACAAGAATAGATTAACAATACACGTTGCAATAGTTCAAATATAAAATAAACTCATCCATGATGTATTTTAGAACTGGTTTTACAGGTAAAGTTTTTGCATTAGGCAACTTCATGAGGAATACAAGTATTTGCAACAACATTTACTCAACAGTGTTCAATATTTTTTTTTCAACTAAATATTTAGCTGATATCCTCGGTTTGCTATTGAAACATTTTCAGGATATGAAAAAAAAAAAAAAGAATTATGTCAAAAACATAGTCAATGTAGTCTAAATATACATATATATATTTATTTATTTATTTAGTAATTAATAATTAATAACAAATCGAAGAATAAAAAAAAAAAATGTTTGATAATTATATAATAGTATCAAATCTAACCCAATAGTAAGTTTGCTAATAAATAATAAGAATTTATTATAGAGGGTATCCCTTGTTGATATATATTTTTTTATTTTTTAATTGAAGGGGCAGAATCATCTATAGACGGCAAAACAACATCATGCCCGTCAGTGGCATCAACAAATCCATCGCTATCATCCGCGCTCAAGTCAGCATCAAAAGTGACATCATTCTGGATATGACTGTTGATTCCGCTATCATTTCCAGACTTTTTCTTCTGCTGCTCAGCTTCTAAAGAGATTTCTGGTAAATTAGTGTTGATATACTCCTTAGACACAGACATCGCAGGCCCTTCGTTGTCAACATGAGCCTTCACAGTTTCGTTGGCAAAAGTAACAGGCAAATTAGTCTCGTGTTCTCCAACAGATATCTCATTTGGAACAGTATCGGTGTGAAGTTTTCCTGTCTTCACTTCCTCGAGTTTTTCAAAAGCCTTTTGTTCTATACTATTGTTATTTTTGGTAATTATTGGTACTTCTGTATGCTCCATATCTTTAGGTATCTTAACAGCTGGTTCCTTGAGTAATTCAACATCTTCCAAATCTTGGACAAGTCCTAGATTCTTGATTGGTTCAATGCTTTTGAGTTCTTCAGTATTCTGCAAACCGCTCTGAATTTCAACAGGCAAAGATTCTGTCTTTGTAGCCACTGCGTCTAATTCAGAAACGGAGTGGAAGGTTTCCGGCTTGTTTGACACACTTGATTTATCAGATTTTTCTGACCTATTGAGAGCATCAGGGACACATGGTTTCTCAACTGCCTCTGGATTTTTAAGCAACTCCGCTGTTGGGTTTTCCTGGTTGTCAAAGTTCGAGTGAGAATTTGGTTTCGTCTTTTTGGCTTCATTGAGTTCAGAACACTCAATATTGTTATCATTTTTAGGTTCTGTAGCATTCTCAGAGGCTTGAATAGGAGCAACATCAGGACGCGCTGTTTTTTCTGAAGTGTCATTTATTCCAGGCGGTATCTTCTGTTCATCTAAAGTGATTGGTGTAGCTTTACTAACAACTAAACCACTGCTATTGCAAATGCTCCAACCTTCAAATACTTGAACAACTAAGCCTTGCTTTTTTGAGAGGGTTGACTCTGGTTTGGGCTCTAGATCTAATGGCGTAGATGTAGGAAGTTTTCGCTTCGGGCCTTTTGTTCTTCCTTTCCTAGCATCTCCAAGCTTCACTTTAGCTTGTGACCTGACTTGTGTTGTCTGACCTTTCTCTTCTTCTTTCTCTCGTTGCTTAGACAACGCTATTTCATTAATTTCATCACCATCCAAACCTTCTTCATCAGATTCCTCTTTGACTCCAGTAATAATAGAAGCCATTGCGGGTGGAGGGACACCTCCATGAAGAAACATGTTTCCCAGGTCTTTTGAAAGAGATTTTCTAAGAGCGCTTACTTTATTAGCTGCTCCGCCACCAATCTTGATAACTGGTTTTGAAGCAATTTTAGGCTTGTTGGGTCTTGCTGGAATAGATGGTGGTACTTTAGGTGTAGTAGATACTTCAGTATTTTCAACTGCCGAAGAGACAGATGATTCAGATGTTGTGTTCTGAACTTTTGGTTCAATCTTATTCCGCAGTGGTATAGATGGTGGTGGCTTTTTAGCAATTGATGGTAAACAACGAGGCGAAGTGGTTGGCTCAGAGGATGAAATGGGCTTGGTGGATGGACGTTTCGGTACTGTAGGAGGAAAGCTTTGGTTTTCAGTTTCAAAGGAAGGCTTTTTTAAAGGGCAAGTTGGAGCATCAGCAAAAGCAATTGGGTTTTCATCAAAAGTTTTTTGAGTTTTTTCTGGCAGCTCCTCCTTGATAGGTTCATTTCTTTCGCATACGCTTAAAGTAGCAGGTGTATCCTTAACAACATTGTCGATCACAGAGGGGCTAGGAGGTTGAGGCGGCTTTCTTCCGCTTGGCCGTTTAGTAGGACGCTCTGGTATACGTAAAGGCATCTCAACATGTTTTTCATCAGCTTTCAATGCAAGATTACCAGATAAACCAGAGGGTAAAGAATCAGGTTTGCTCAAATCAGTTTCTTCCTTAGGCTGATTGACAATTTTCTCAATAGCGTGTCCCTCTTTTTCTTCAGTTAGTTGAGAGTAAGGCTTAACCACGTCAGCTTCAAGCTTTTTCAACTCATCTGGCTTCTCGACAAATTTGTATTGTTTAACAGGTTCAGTAATGGCGTCTTGCAAAGCCTGTAACTCAAAAGGTTTCTTTTCAAGCTCAGGTACATTTGCATAAGGCTCGGCTGAACTGTTTTGGGTGGTAGAAGAAAAAGACTTGTCAGCTGAGTTGTCATCCTTCGAAGAATCACTAGATGTAAGCTTTGCATTGTCAACAGCCTCTTCTTTTGAGCTTAAAAACGGCTTAATCGATTGCTTGTCAGTTGTGCTCCCAGACAATTCGCGTTCCAAATTCAGCTCTGTATTAACAGGTTGAGCTGGCATTGGTTTATTACTAGCTTCTAACTCTCTGGTTTCGCATTCAAGGATGGGAGAATTTTTCAAAGTTGAGCTTACTTCATCAACAGCAAGTGAAGAAGAAGCTGGTGGAGAAACTTTAGGAGGCGGCCGTCTCAATGGAAGGCTAGGCGTGTTTGGAGCAGCTTTTTTGACAGACTCAATTGAGCACGGCTCAGAAGACAAGTCTTTTTGTAAACTGACAGAATGATCCAGGAGATCTTCAACTGTAGAGGTTGGCTTTAAAACCCCTGAATCTTCTAAAGTTACAGTAGAAAGATATTCATCTTGACATATACCTGAATCTTTACAGGGTTTTTCTGAAACAGGATGATCGTGTTCGCGCGACGTAATCTTTTCAAGAGACAGTGGAGAAGTTAAAACTTGAGTATCGCTTGCGTGGTTTTGTACTGCATTGAGACCTATTGATTTAGTAGCGGTTCGAGAACTAGGTCTTTTAGGAACGACGGGCCTTTGACCAGGAAAATTGCATGAAGTTTTTTCGGAAAGCTCTTCTAAAGGTTTAACTGTTTTTTCCTCTAAACCAACACTGTTGGGTTTAAGAGAAGCCAAAGAATCTGACGGAGCAGACGCAAGTGGTAGGGTTTCTGAAATACAACTGGTGGTAGATAAGTCTTCGGCAGAACAACCAAGAGGTGAAGATGAAATAGGAAGCTGCTGGCAAGAATCTTGAGACGGTGAATTGAGGCGAGGGGGTCTATGAGAGGGACGTTGAGGTCTCGTTGGAACTTGAGGAGCAGAAGAGCCGGCGTGGCTCGGCTCGCGAGGTGGACGTATGGGAACTATGGGATTTTGCTTGAGCTATGTTACAATGAAAAAAGGCATTAGATAAGCCATTGATGTTAATATCGGTACGTTTGGTAACATTCCTCACAAATTTTAACAGAATTAGTTAGGTGAAGGCTGTGTAAAAAAAGCAACCAAAATACACCACCAAAAACATATACAATAGCAATAATAATTAAAACATACAGTTTTCTCGTTACTTGCGGAAGGTTCCTTATGACTGCTCATAATAACAAGAGATAATATATCAACGGAATAGAAAACAGTAGCGTTGTCTTAATAAAAAAAAATGTAAAATGTGAAAACAAAAGTGTATTCCTAAGGTCAAAGTATATATTTGAGAAAGTGGTGGATACTTTTTTACTAGTTTTCACAACTCGTGATAACGTGACTATTTTTTACTAAGCAAAACAAGAGTAATCGAAGAGTTAAAGGATGGCTACAACGCCCATGTTATATAGTTCTATAACCCTTGAATAAATTGAATCGAAGAGTAGGTGTGCTGAAGCCTGGTGCCAAGGCGTTATCAGGGGCCTGAAAGCAGGCGCCACTAGCAAACATGTGGAGGAAGGGTTTGAAAGCCGGGAATCAATTTCATGTGCAAGTCAAGAGTTGTCGAGGCAAGAAAGCCCAATAAAAACGGCAAAAAGTACGCCTAATCTGTAGTAGTCTTTAATTCACAGCTGGACTACGGAACCGCGTCGAGCGGGGCGTAGTAGTAGATCTTGTCAACAGACAGGTCGTAGCATTCCGAGAGAGGATCAGCTTCGCAAGGAGAAGCCTCGAACCACGGGACGAGGGTTGTTGGACCACGGTGAAAAGTAAGAGGAACCTCAAACTTCTATCTAAAAAACCAGAGACCATAGACCCTGTAGCTACCAATACAGACAATGAAGATATAAATATGAATAATAGTTTTGCTGCGCTTGACCTTGCAGTTGATGAATTTTTAAATGATAATTAAAGTTTGCCAACTAAACTGCAGTAAAATACCAACAACAAGAACTATAATGAACGAAAAAAAGCGGATATGCTGTTACTACAGGAACTGCATTGGCCCAAAATGAAGCTAAGAGACTCCAGATGGTTATCAGTATAGGACAAAAAAGCTCCTGACGGCTCGCGAAGGCGGGCTATCACGCTGATCCGCAAGGACTCGGTTTGTGCTAGCCTATTCATTGAAGTGGAAGACCTGGCGTCTCCAGACGCCGTGTCTGTAAAGATAGCCGGCCTAAGGATACTGAACGTGTATCACCAACCTAATAACCCAGCACTGGACGAAAAGGGGGAACTGAATACAATTAATGGAAAAATTAGAAAATAAAGATACAACCGATATGGTAATTACAGGTGACCACAGCCTGCACCACAAGGATTGGAACAAAAAAAAAGATTACAACTCAAGGGAAGCGAAGGAAGTCGCGGAGTGGATAATGGATCACAGTATGGAACTGTGTACCCCAAGGTGCGTGCCCACACACTAATCTGGCACCGCGATAGACCCAGTTTTCTCCAAGTTGGATAGTGCTGACAAATAATGTCTGGGAGCCTGACTCGTCTCTAACCAATAAAAAAATCGAACAAAACTTCAAAACAGCATTCACTACATTTCAAATTGTACTTAAGAAGCTAATCAATATAGAAACCAAAAAACAAAAACTGAGATGTCCGGGAAGTCTTAAAAGATTCATTGAGGGCTATTAGCCGCAACTGATACAAGAAGGTTAGAAAATCAAATAGCTGCCATGTGAGCAAGAAAGTTGACAAATTTGAGTGATATCTATTAGGAAATTTGTTCACAAAATATAGGATACCTGGATTTTCGTCGTTTTGAGCCTTTCTAGATTCAGTATGAGTCTGTGCAGAAGAGCTAAATTACCTTGGCAGCTGTGTTTTAGTAAAATGTCACAAATTGGTTTAAAAACACTAAAGTAAAACACCAAGCTCTTGCCAACAAAATAAATTATTGGTTGACACATTTATTAATTGTAAACTGCTGAGCTGCTTTACGAGCTGCATTTGCATTACAAAATGACCAGTAACCAAACGTGTATACAATTTAAAAAAAGTATTCATATTTAGTATATCCTTGATAAAAATTGCCAATGATTTGCAAAGAAGCCTTCATACAGTTTTTATTTTCCATTAGTTTATAGTATACACAGCCTACATAACTCTTGGCCTGGTACTTAAGCTGGATTTTTGCAAGAAAACAGGAAAATCCTGAACACCAAAACCTGGTGATTCTTTGAGCTTTCAAAGAAATTAAAAGGGAAAAAAATGGAGGTAAGGATGTAAAAAAAGCTACTGATAGTTGGTATAAAGGAAGTTTTTATAAAAACTTTTGGTCGCCACATAAATAGCTTCCCATTAGCTTTCAAACATCTTTGAATTTTCTTACTCTAATCAATCAACTATATAATTCTCTGTAAAATTCCCAAAGGCTTTTTTCGTGTGTTTAGAAAAAGTGGAATATATATTTTGTCACTTTGTTGAATAGCTCCCTAGATACTTGATTTAGGCAGACACAAAGCTACTTAAAATATTGGATTTGCCTATTAACGCCACAACAACAACGAAAAGAATAATGGAATTATTGTCAATGAAAGAATTTTAGAAGACTAACTTAAAAAATACGTATGGTTAATTGCTTTTCAAGACTTCGTAGTGAAATTTTAATTTTGTGTTGAATACAAAAAATACAATTAAGCCACGTTCGTTTTTAAACAAAACAGTCCGCTAAATCATTGCTATAAGCCACAGTATTCATTTTCAACTCTATTTTCTATATACTATTATGAATTTGAGTGTCCAACAATAAAAAGCACATACTCTGTGTAAAAAACGTAAACATGTATTAGAAATACTTAATCAATTGAAAATAGTACACTTGGTAGCAAGCATAAAACTACTTATCCTGATTTAAAACTCGAAATATTTCACCAATCTCTAGTCACTTTTCACTAAAATTAACTCATTATAAACAATAGTAATTATGATAGAAACCAAAAATGAAAAAAATATGTATATTGGTGAACGTTTTGCTGAATTATTGTTTGAGAAAAAAAGAAAACGAATATTAAGTCTGTTGTTACAAGCGTTAAATCTTAAGTTTGTTCTATTTATTAACGTGGCTTTTCTTAGCCCCTAACTTAACTTTTTCTGTAACAGGATCGTTTATGAACCTCTTGCTAAATAAGGGCTGACATCTCTCACAGGTTTGAATAGCCACATTCCGTTCTCTTAAATCATAATGACAGCGCTGTTTAAAAAAATTCGATGAGGGAAATTACTTAACAAGCACGAAATGGAAAGGCAATATTTACTAGAGATTAACCACAATTCACTTATATACATCGGTATAAAAGTTGTGCTGAAAAAATTGATAGAACACCCTTATAAGTGAACTTAAACAATATTTGGTCAGAATAATCGAATAACGTACATAGTATAATTAAGAAGAGACAAGTTTCATGGGTATTATGGTATTTTTAGAACTTTCAGCACGCACCCCTCTTCCTATTAAAGATGACTGCTTTTCTTCCTGCTTCAACTAGCATAATTTGTATCTTAAAATTGATCAAGTGGGGACTTTCAGGATTCTCCTAAACCGCGATTGGTAAATAATCAATTTATAATTTATGGCTATTGAAATAATTGATCGGGTTTCAAATCAACCTTTCGCCTAAAATTCTTTTTCCTGTTTTTGAGGAAAAAATCACAAAGTTTAGAAAGCATAGTCTATACGAAATAGTGGAGAAGGCAACATTTCAATCGTATCTATAGGGCCCCCTACATAGCTCTTCTTACAATTATGACATATGATAACCTGGATTTTGCTATTTAAATAATCTCTCTAATGTTATGCTGTGTGTCAGTTTTTAGATCTATCGTCATTTTTTTGAGAATCCTAGCAATATTGTCATTCTAGTTACGCTAGACCCATTCCTTGAACTATTGAGAATTGAAAAAAAAAATTGTTTTTTGATTCGTTGTAGCATCTTCTGGGAGTCAAAATTCAATCAAAAATTTCAAACAAAACTGTTTTTTCATGATACCCTTTATTCAGTTGTTGAATATAACATATAATAAATAATGAAATTTATCCTTGATGTGTCTGAGCTGATATTCAAGTTGAATTTAAAACAGAGCTAGAAATCATTAAATGGTACCCTTTCATGTTTCAAAATAAAGTAGTTTATTTTTGTCTCCTATAATCAAAGTGGTTTATTGCATTTTTGATTTGAAGATGGATTGACTTTAGCAGTTTGAATATTGTTTCTAAAATGTATGACATAGTTATATAAAGTCACTTCAGGTACAATTTGGATTGTTACTATTTGAACGGGGCTTGTGGTGAAACAGTCTACAATTGTATTGACCAATCTTTTTTTTATTTCTACAGTAAAATTAATGTTGCTTATTGGCTTTTTTCAGGTCAGCGTTAAACGATAGATTTACACATTTTTTATTAAATCATCAACTTCCAAATTTGAAAGCTCATGGATTCTCTATAAATATACATTTTATGTCATCTCTTCAAGTTCATTCAGGGACAAAAAAATTTTACTACCTTTCGCACAATCCTTTTTTTAATTATATACTTTCTCTTGTTTATCTAAAAACAATATCATACTTTTCCTATTAAAAAATCTTCCAAAAATACTCCTAAAATGTAATATTTTGAAGCTCCTTACTTTCATAACATGGGCAATGATTTATACATTGAACCGTCAAAGTAAGATATAAGGATTTCAAATAAGAAATTCAAGGGGAAAAACATAACACAAAAGAGGTATTGATGAAACTTGGGAAATTTAAGAGTTAAAAAATCCAAGATATTTTAGAATTGTCAAGTAAGCAATTACAGGTGTAAAATAGTGTGTGGAAACAACTTCAACCAATACAAAACTCTATGATTTAAAACAATGTAGATTTTAGCAAAAAGAATCTGAAAACAAAACGATATGACAAAAAAAAGTATTTAGTTTTCCAAATTATTATTCAAAGTCTTACTCGATTAAAATATTCAGGGTCTGAACAGGGGGTTTTAACAAATTCATATATACAGTAGTTTAGCAGTGGAGTGGAATTATGGGGAATCATACTAGTGGAGAATTAAATTCATTGTTTAAAAATGTCCATATATAATTGGCTAAAAGCGAACAGAAAAACTACAGGTTAAATTTTAATTGAAGAAAAGAAAAAAAAAAGCTACAATTCAAAGTTTAAAAATCTTAACGGAGAATTATGAATTTGTCCGGGAAAAAAAACATTACCAAATGTATTAAATTGTTGCTAGTAGTTCACAATACGAAAAAACATTCAACTAGTATTTTGTTTTGGTGTATGGAGTGACTAACAATGACAGGTTGTTAACCATGGATTGAGAGAGATATTTATATTCATGTAAAGTAAAATGATGAAATTGGTATAACCTGATTTGGGCCAACAAATGATTGAAAAACAATTATTGGAATACAATAGAATATTAGATGGTCAGTAAGTCATGTTAATATTGCTTTTTGTTGATTATTTATAGATACTTTTTAGCTGAAAAGAGAAAGTTTTTGACGAATTCGTCAGAATATGTTTTGAAAACAGGGAAAAACTATTATTTTTCTGGAACATTATCGCATATGTAGCGTATATTTTGTTTTTATAAAAAAACGCTTTCCGTTAAAAGATTGTAGTCTGAACACTTCGAAACAAAAACTATTAGTAAAAGTGTCAAAACTAGAGCACTGCTTCAAAAAATGGTGTCAAACTCTGCATGTGCGAGTTTATACACTTTCAAGTGGGGAGCTATGCTATTTTTTTAATTAAAGTTTACATACTAATGTTATATGCCTAAAAATTACTCAGAAAACTAAAATGTTAGGTTTCAAAATTTCTCCAATTGTTTGGACGTCTTGTTTCTTTTTTTTAAACCCTGAAAAATTGCCGTTAATTTATTGGTTAATTATGGGTCTATACGCATATACCACTCTTGTAGAAACAACTAAACCCAACCTTTAACAAGTTTCTGGTATCAACACGATATAAGTAACTCCCCTATCCGGATTTATATTTGAAATCTTTATAGCAACAATTTTTAAACATTTTTTATCATCATTATACTTAACTTTTGGCTTAATAGTTTTGAATTTAACAGGTTGAATAGAATGTATAAGGTTGACACTTAACCTTGCCAACTACAAAAGTTTAGTATGTTTGTGAAAGATCTTAGTCATTTTTTCAATAAATCTTAAACCTAAATATTAAGGAATTCAAATTAAATTATTTGTTTCTAAGAAACGCTTACAACTTTTAGAAAACGAATGTCTACAGCGATTAATTATTGAGCTTAAGTCATATATTAACATTTACCTAGGTTATCTGTAAATTATATTTATTGTAAAGTAAATATATCAGCGACTTCAAGATTTAAATAAATATAGGTCTCAATTGTAATCAAATTGAATCATTTTCAAACAATAACCTGAATTTCTTGATTGATTATAATTATAATCAAAATAACCATTGAAAATCATAGCGCTTTCAACTTCACACAGTTTCTACTTTAATATAATTATTAAGAGTTTTTCTATTTGTATTATACTTTTCAGAAAAACTTTATTTGAATATTTCCGGAGGTAGAACTTTTCAATAGTAATCTCAGCCCCGGTTAGATTCTAAATCTTGTTGGTAGATTTTCAAATGATCGTTTTACTAATTGATGTGCCATTTTTTTTCTTCATTACAGAGCAATTCATACAAAGCGAATATTTCATTCTTTGTTTGTTAGATTTGCCACTTTCAAAAATAGGACATTTATTTTCTATACACTTAAATTTGTCAGTGTTTTTAAGATTGTAAGCAAGAGGTAAACTTTCTTTTAAAAAGGCAATTGGTAAGCGTAAGTGAAATACATCTGTAGCTATTGACTGTAATACTGTTTAAGCAAATATGATTGTCTCCAGAAGTAGGATAATATAGAAACAAAACATAAACACATTCTTGAACTAAAGCAAACCTCTCAAGCTGTTTTATATTTTATTATTTTATTATTTTATGTCTGTCTCTACTAGCTTTTTATTACCATGGGTTTCAAAAATATATCTACAACAGCTAAGTAATAGAAAATGTGAAAAATTAAAGCACCAACTTCGAGATAATATATAAAATATATTATTGCAAAAACACTCCAAGATACTAAAGTCAATGCCATGTCAATAATTTTATACTACAGTATATAATCGTGATTTTCATATCACAGTATGGTAGGCTTTTATTATATGAAATTCATTGATGCTCTTATCAGTCTTTTTTATCATATAGTATTTATTACTTAAACGTTGCTTATTAGATGTTAGCTAATAAACACATTTTTTGAGTTGATCTTTATAAAAAAAATCGGCTTGAAGATTCTATCATTTGTATCCATATTATTCATGAGTAATATACAAGCATTCCAATAAGTTTCATCTAATAACTTTGGAATAATAACCAAAAGAACGCTGTTTCAAGAATCAAATCACTGATCACCTTTAGCTTCGAGTAATGGAAGACAGTCTGACTACAATTGGTATCATGTGACCACTGTTTACTTAACTTGCTGTTGTGGTACTTGCCAATTTTCCGTTCTTAAAATCATTAACGGTGAGGTATTTGTGGGTGTGAAAGAGGTTACACTCCTGCTGGCGTCTTGAATAAGCATAAGTCTGGCAGTATAAACCGATCGCATTTGCTGGATTGTATTAAAGAACGGAACATAGGTCGAAAAACTGAAACAGTATCAGAACAAGTGAATAAATGGAAAAAAAGGTAATTGTGTTTTGTACAACAGCTTTTGTTTTCTATGAATAAGACCTTTCTACACAGTGAATGAGTAAACATTACATATATATAATGTATAAGTCCATTTTACTGTCACCTTGGGTATCTTCATTTGTAGCATCCTCTTAATCAGTATCCCTTTGTCGACTTGATTGAAGGCCCCAAGGATGTCTATCAACATAGCCGTCGTTACTGGCTTCTTGACACCTGTTCTCGTTTCTGTTCTACCAGCCCAAATATATATCACTTTTATTTATTTATTTTATTATTTTATTATTTATAGACGTGGCTACCTACTGGCTCTATGACAAGTAATGTGATAGAATGTGCTACACAATTACTACATAACACCAGATAGACAGGTCTTTTCCTTAGCAATTTCACAACACCAAATGTAAACATACTAGTGGTACTTCCTGACTTCTCGTACTTTCCTGATTTTTGTGAATTTTCAACACATGTTCCGTTTCAGATAAGATGCAACCGATACGATCGTTTCCTGTCTCATCAACTCAAGCTTTGCGAGAGTTTAGCCCGAGTATGATTTAATTCATACCCACTTGGTTCTCTTCGCCAAATTTCGGGTTTATAACCCCATTATGGATTTCAGAAAGGTTACAGTTGCCTGTATTCCTTCCTTGCTTCCTAATAGGAACTTCATTTCCAAGTCTGCCGAGGACTTTTTGAGTTGTTCTCTCCCTTCGGAGTATTTTGGGCACTCTTTGAGTATGTGCTCCACGGCCAAATATATATCACGTGATAATGTAGTAATTTTGTCAAGTTTTAGGAAAGCTAAATAGTATATATATATATTAATATAGTTTCTTAGTTAGTGGAAAAGCGTGTTGGGTTTGTGAGAATTAAAAATATATTGTTCCACAGATAAAATAAAGTAGTTAACCATAACGTGTAGCGTTTGAGTGGGGGTATTTCAATTAGTTGATACACCACGTCCTAAAACCGTTACTAATTAAACAACAATATAATTATCAATAACAAACGGCCAAGTACTCATTTTGAATTGAACTATAGATGAATTCACAGCATCAAAAAACAGGATTGAAGTTTGAAGAATAAACACGTTTAAACTTATCAGGTAAAAAGTCTACATAAAGATTTACAGTTATTGTTTGTTTTTAGCAGCTAGCCTACATCATCACCTCTGCACTGACAAGAAATCTCAGTTTCCAGATTTCCAAATTATACTGCTTTAGTTCAAAATTGCAGGAATGTTGTAATCTATGATGAAATGTGAGTTTTTGACATAAGACGATGACTTTTCAGATAATGGTTTAAATCAAAATCAAAATCAATCAAAAAAAAAAAAACATGAGATAGAATATGAAATGTGCCGTTCCAACAATATATTAATCTGGAATGAGTATATCCACTTGATTGTGTATGGATCTTGTCGAAATGCTTGAAATACGATAGCAGTTCTTATAGCCTAAAATATGATAATGCTTCCAACTCAAAAATGTTGCAGGGTTTTGCTGACAATATTTATAGCCCATTGTATTTAAGGACCAGCAAACACACTTTTCCTGGCTGTTCGAGAGACGGTTCTTGTGTTCGATGTCTTCCAGCGATTGACACCACGCTACACAAATGCTGATATCAGGTACTGACGGCAAATGTTTGTATATTCCTATCAAAATTTGCCAAAATAATTAACAACTGAAAAGAAATTTGACAAAATAACAAAATCTATAAGTATACTATAATAGGCAGGGTCACTAGATAAAAAATGATTATTATACGAAAACAAAATAAAGTAGAAAGGAAATAGACATATAAGCACTAAAAAGTGAGCAGCGCCGCAATTACATATTCTGTAAGGATATTTGCATATGTCAGGGCAGCTTACAAACAAAGGACAATAAGGAGTGAAATATCCCAAAAAAGGAGAACACTAAAAAACAGTAATATCACTTAATTAATTAAAGCAATATATGATTAACTTAAAGAGCATTACAGGCTTAAATCTATAATCATTTTAAGGGGTTTCCGAATTTAATGAATTAACAGGTCAGATGAAGGAACAACTCAAATATAACGTACAAGTAGAATTCAAATAGTAACACAAGAATTCAAAAAAAATTGTAAATAATTCTGAATTGAAAAAAAAAAATCACTGCAGGAAAGGGAATTGAAGATAAAAAAAACTAATTAACAGGAACCCTTACAACGATGAGACTTAGTCTAAAGAAAAAATACTGAGCATTAAACAGCTTTTAAGATTGGTTTATAGTTGAAATATAAAGAATCAAACGAATTTTTCAATTGAAGTATTGTAACATATATTGGTGTGTCTATTTATCAACTACTACTTGTGTATTAAAACCAACAGTAGCATATAACTAAAAACTGGAAAGAAGAACTAACAAAAAAAAGAAACAATGTATAATCAAGAAACCGTGAAACCCAAAGTGCTTGAATTTAAGAAGATAATAATGGTTTTACATTACAAAAAAAAACTTGAAAAATAAAGCAACTAGTTGTTACAGAAATAAAAATAAAAAAAGATTTAAGAAAATAATAGTACAAAAGTAAGCATAAACTGAAAAGACAAATTTGACAGGCATGTGTGTACCTTAAATGTAGACAATAAGTTCTAGAAAAGGAAGAAAAACAAGGAAAATGATTAAATGCAAATAGAAAAACAGTAGTTAGGAAGAAGACCCACAATTCAACAACTTGATAAATCCCACTAAATATTAAAGGAAAAAAAAGCAAAATTAGATTTAGAATTTCTTTTTTAACCAATGCCATAAAAAAAAATAAGGAGGGACAAAATAAACACAAAATAACAAAAAACAAGGTTTCATTAACAATGAATTATTCAGGGAGTAGTATACTAAAACTAGGGAAAATTGTAAAATAATAACACAGCTCTAAGAAGTCGTTGTGTAAAAGAAAAAAAAAAAATAACGCCGAAAAGAGAAGACAAGAAGAGATTTTGACAAATGTACAAATAAATAAATATATATATATATAGATATATATATATGATATGATATACTTCAAAATTCTTTCACTTTTTTCTTCACCAGTTTTTTGTCCGGTCTTCTCCCACTACAGTCGTTCTTTATTTATTTATTTATTTATCTTTTAAGATAAACTATTTATTAGAACTCCGATTACAATTCGGATACAATATTTATTTATTATTAATTTCACTATATATTCATAACTAGAAATAAGATCAAAAAAGCCATAAGTATGTATGAAGAAAAAATTGCAATAATGAGTTAAAACTAACTGAATACTTATAGAAACAACAGCTACAAAAGGTTCAAAACCATGAAATTCACTACTTCCGTTTTATTCGGAGCTGCCTTGATAGGTGCTGCTTATGCAGAAGCGGATGCGAAAGCTGAAGCTAAAGCTGAAGCCGACCCATTCTTTTTTTGGGAGTGGAAACCTACGACTACTCAGTACAATGTTTGTACTGGTCAGCTCAAGTGTAACGAAATGACTTCAACCGTCTTGACAAATATCTGGAATAGATGTCAGCGTTATACAACCTCTTATTATTGCAAAACATCCGCTTTGCCAACTACAAGTCATTATACTTCAACATGCCCTAATGTTTGCAAGTCAATGACTAGCAAAGTTGTAACCAACACTAAAGGATATTGCAAGCATGTAACTACAAATTACTACTGCCCAACTACTACAACCACCAGCTATACAACTACTACCGGAAGTGTTTGCAAAACGATGACTTCAGTTGTAAAGAAGAGATTCGATGGCCGATGCAACCATTATACAACTTCTTACTACTGCAGCAGCAAGCCAACAAGTCACACTACTGATACTGTTTCTCCAACTTGTGACAAAATGACTTCTGCTGTTATCACAAGTTGGGATGGCTGGTGTGAACACCAGAAAACTCTTCACTTCTGTCAAACTTCTGTTCTTCCTACCTCGAAAACTCAAACTGTTCCTACTACAACTGCTCCACCACCATCTACTACTCATACTACAACAACCGCTAGTCCGGTTTGCGAAAAGATGACCTCAACTGTTTTTACACGATGGGATGGTTGGTGTAGAACACGAGTAACTTCTCATTACTGTGCCGATTGGACTACACCTGCAACTACCAGTCATACATGCACGACAGCTGCGACATGTGATCAGATGACTTCAACGGTTATTACAGTCTTAAATGGATGGTGCCACAGACACATTACATCCTTTTACTGCAAAACTACAGCCACGGTTAAACCAACGACACAGACGTCGACAAAACACTGTCCAACAACATGTGCCACAACAACTTCAACTGTGTACACTCTGTGGAATGGGTGGTGTCCACAAAAGATCACATCATTTTACTGTGCTCCAACAACAACTTCGACGACTTGTGCCCCTACTGATGTCACCTCTACCGTTGTGACTGTGAAAAAGACAGAATGGGATGCTTGGGGAAGAAAGACCTGCAAAGATTACACAACTACGTCTTACTATTGTAAGACCAAGACCGTACCTGCTAGCACAACTTCACATCCGGCAACTACTACAAGTCATTCTGCCTCGACTTCAACAACTACCAATACATTTACATGCGCCGAAAGTGAAATAGTAACATCGGTGAAAACGTGGACTACAACTGGTACAGACATTCATGGTCATAAAACAGTAAGATATTCAACAGCCACTTTATCTTGGTGCCCAACTAGTACATCATCTAAGACTACTACAACTGCCGCTTCCACTGACTCTACCACTGGTCCTGCCTCTTCTAGCACCGAAACCTTGACTTGCCCTATGACTGAGATTACCTCGTCTACCATTACCTTCAAAACCACTACAACTGGCGGAGATGGAAAGGAAACGGTTAGCACTGGCACTACCACTTCTTACTACTGTGAGACTGGATCTTCCACTGGTCCTGCCACCTCTGGTTCATCCACTGGTTCGTCCACCGGTCCTGCCTCCACTGGTTCATCCACTGGTCCTGCC
>JAKTYL010000071.1:0-58212 GCA_030578715.1 Magnusiomyces tetraspermus
TTTTTTTTTTTTTTTTTGATTTTAATTTACATTGGTTATAATCTCCGCATCTAACCAAACTGGGATTTTGGATTATAAATCTTTGGAAATGAAAAAAACAAAACAAAACAAATAAGAAAATATTGTTGAAAAAATATTAAAGCTAGTAATCAATATAAAAATTAACTCATTGATTATTGAAACCTTATTACAATTTTTTTTTTTTTTTTTTGCTAACATTTTTAGTGACAGAATATTAGAAATGGATAAACTAGAGAAAAAACTTTGAACCTAGGAAAAACTATATGACAATTCAAGTGAAAGTTTGACGCTTTGCGCAAATGAAAGATAAAAGTACAGAAAATATCCATTAAAACAATCTAGCAAAGGCGTGCAGCTTCCGTAATGACAATCCAAAATCGTTTACAAGTACATCAGATCGATGTGTTGATATTCATGACTACAATCAGACGAATATCTGCGACTACATAAGATGACGGATTCTGCCGGCTCTTATTTCCCTCAGGTATCTGCAGCCACCGCTGCTGGCTTTTAGAATCCCTAAAAATTTCTCCTTCTCCCAACCAACTTACCACTGGTTACCAACTGCTCCCGTCATGTTGGTGACATGCTGGCTTTAGTTTCCATGTACTGGTTCATTCATAAGCTTTCTAAACTATAGAAGGCTTTTTACAAATTGTTAAATTGCCCAAAGCAACAACAAATATAATGAGCATTCATGGTAATACCCAGGGGTTTTGTATCAACGTGCCATCCGTAATACACTTATAAACGAAAAAACAAGAAAATCATGACTGAAATCACCGTTTCGTACTTGAGCCAGTCTCCGCATTAAGACAGGTGCGTTGCACTGGGTCGCATGCTCGATTGTTGCCATGCCCATCACAACTTTCTTTTTTTATTTTTCTTTCACTTTAAGTTGTTTTCATCTTTCATATATCTTATCTTGGTTTCAATCTTATTTTTTTTTTCTCTCCTTTTCCGTTTTAGTTCTCTTTGTATCATATATGTAACATTTATTTTTGTATCATTTTTAAAATTTTCATTGTTCGATCTACGTTTTTAGACTGTTTCTTATATGATTTTTGTTGTTCATTTCATTTCGCAATAGATCCTTAAATCATGGTTGTATTTTCATTTATCTCTAGTGTTGCAATATTCCACAGTCCTGATCTATTCTTTAATTTGTTCACGAATATGTTTTTTAATGCGATCAAATTCTCATGTAGGCATTTAGGGGTGAAAAAACAAACAAAATATTGAATATCAGAAACGAAAATTGAATGCTTGAAAAAACCTTAAAGGGCAAAAAAAAAAAGAAAAAAAAAAAAAGATCAAAGAAAACAGACTAAAGCATAAAAAAACTACAACCAAGCTCTCTACTTTAAATTTGATCGAGTCGATCTAAATGCCACAGTGTCGAAATTCCAATCGCCCGAAGAGAGAATTCAACAGCTTTAAAAACTCAAAAACCTTCAAGACTATGCAACCATACACCTTTTTCACCTTGGATGTTTACTGTTGATTAAAAATACAAGAACAGAATAATAATAATAATCATAAAACCCATCACAAAAAAGACTGTTTATTATTTCAACAATATAAAAAGCGAACCAAGTCTACTGGTTCAGGCGTGCAAGCTACCGAATCACACACAATACCTCGATTCATTCCCCAATCGAATCACAGCATTAACAAAAACAGACTAAAGCGTCAATTTGTTTTGACGAATGTCTAAAGACCTGTACTAACACATGGTTAAATGTTTATGTTTCAGAAGACGTTTCGGTACTAGCATGGTGGAGGTTTTTTTTTTTTTTTTTTTCAGAATCGTGTGCTACTGCTGCAGACTACGTCTCCTATGTATTTATATTCATGTATGGTATACGAAACATTGGCAGGCACAGACACAGCTAACATTTCGACACTATGACACATATGTCAGCGGGAACTTGACGTAACCGAATTAAAGCCGTGACTGAACGCTGCGATTCCCAAAATTGAAGCCATCAAGGCGTATGAGTATAAAGTAAATCCTTGTAGTTAATCCGCATTACCGGAATATAAGAAACAAAAAATGAATGAAATCGGGCCTTACATCACTGACAAGGACTGTATAGAATTTAAAAACAAAAATTAAAAGGGTCCAAAGTTAAAAAGAAAATATTATTTGAATAAACATAAAATGAAATAGCACACATATGTTAAAACCTTTGGCTTAGTTGTACACTAAAGTCACAACTGAGCAGTCTTCTGATTGAAAATTTTGACATGATCTGTCAAACGTCATGACTTGGGCCATTTGATAATTTACATATATAAAGTCACCCAAGCCCCGTTTATCAGATGTATAATCAATAGGTTAAGCCACCCGTGTGATATCGTATCCTAGTTACATCATGGCTTAAAAAATTGCAGATTTCAAACGGTCAGTTTTACCGAGCCTGGTTTTCATACGATTGCCACACTTTCAACAAATCTGCATCAAACACCGGCACTCACTGATTGGTTTAAAAACTAAAATTTAAAGTTAAAATAAGCCGTTCCACACACAAATGTGGTTTTTTACTGATTGGCTGAATTGATTGAACTGCTCCTCGTAGTACTATTTTTAGCTCGTTTGGTAGCTTTTGCTCTGGTTAGTTGGCGATGCTTGTATTTATATTTAATTGTCAGTGAGAAAACTGCGATCTACACCAGAATCCCCATGATTATTGATATGTCTGTTTCTTAACCTCATGTATGTATCTGCACAATTTCTTCTCAAAAATAATTTCTAAGTATAAACTATTTCTAGAATGTTTCCTAATTTAGAAACAATCCTGCACTGGAAGCTACATAGCCTCGTGAAAAAATAAATGAGAGGGATAAAATCAAGTTAAAGCGGAACAAAAGTAAGATTTTCTGTATTTTGACAATCGCTGCTAAGCAGGTTTAAAAAAAGAATCAATCATTTATAACCAACGGATCAAAAAACAAAAAAAAAAGCCAAAAAAGAGAAAAACGAAAACATGACGAAATAATAAAAAATACAATGGAGAAAACACAAAAAGAGCATCATTGTGACAAAAATAGGTAAAGTTTGTGCAGCGCCACCTCTCATTTTGGCCAACTCGGTTACCACTTTTGTGAATACTAAACTTGTTTGGACAATAGGGTTGAACAATAAGCCTCAAAGCATGTGATGAAAAATAAAAGACAATAGACCATTGTTCTATCTCAACCCAATGGCAGAGATATTCTATCATTAATTTGACATATCTTCTTCTTAGTGCTCATTTTAATTTACCTGCTCTAAATATTAGCCTGAAAGATATATTTGAAATTCTTTTGAAATAAAATTTGAAATGAATTCTAGTATATCATAGGTTTCAATGGCTAATCCGCATTGTGTTTCTTTTTGCAGAAAATGAAAACCAGAAACATTTTCCAAAGATTTAAAACAATGGAAACAAATGGTTATACATTGATAAGAATGGTATTATCAATTATATAATCACAAATGACGCATTACATAATCTATTGTTTTCAGAAAAATAATAATGAAAGTCGTGTGGTTTGTGGCTGAGACACATGCAAAAGAACAATGTAATTGCCTTTTTTAAAAAACTGAATACAGCAATACAAAAACGAAAAAACAAAAAACAGTTGTTGTGAGACTATCGAGGTTAAGCGTTTGTTTTTTAGAAAAACTGTATTTTCCTGCTGATCTGCACATCAGGAAGGCTTAGATTTGTGCAATCAAATACAAGAATAAAAGAAGGTTTTGATGTGTTTAGATTATTTGAGATAGATTTGTCAATCCGAGTAAATTGGCTTCTCCACAAAAATTCCATCAATCCTGTTATTTTCGTTTTTGTTTCCAAACTAGAGTAGTTTTGTAAGGATTCTTAGCTTGTTTTTATTAAAAAATTCATGCAAGAAATGCAGAAACACAATATTGAAAACCATGAGTTTTAGGCAAAAACATCAAAATACACATAAAGACGGAAGCAAATGGCAAGGTTGCTAAAAAAAGAACGTATAGAACAAAGTCTAACGTCTTGAGCAATAAAGTTTCTGCAAGGAAGCTTTTTTAAAGCTTCCATGATTTTCACTCAGGTTAAAAATAGCTTCCAATTCTATGCAGGTTTTCATGACCTTCACCACTTTTTTAACCTAGTGTATGTATATGAATGTGCCAAAAATACACAAACAAAAGAAAAACATTGCTCATATTAAAAAATAACAGGGGTGATATTGGAAAAAAATGCGACTTGCCGAAAACATGTGCTTCAGGTACTGGAAAATGCGATAAAGCTTATCAATGATGTATTCATGTGAAGTTTGAACTAGAATAACTTTGGGTCATGACGTTTTACTTAATACATGGCATGTTTTGGCCATGTGCTCCAAATGCTTTTTCTGTGTTGGATCGCGGCAACTGATGGGCAACATTTTATGGTGGTAGTGCACCAACTTTTTATTTTGTATGTAAGAAAGGGCTCAGGCATAGACCCTCATTATAGTTTGTCTGGATTGTTTACATTCTTTAATATAAATATTTCATTAGTCCCCCGTATTTCCAGTCTTTTCTTCCCTTTATATTTTAATTATCACAACACAATTCTCTACCAATCTTCACCTTTAAACCATTGAGACTTTTCAGTTTCTTCGCAATAGGTAGGTTATCCTTGACTTTCTCTTTTATTAAAATATATTGAATATTAAAATACTTGAGATTTATTCAAATATTTTTTTAATCAGTATATAAGCTATCGTTCAGCACCTTTTTTTTTTACACTACAAACATTCTTTTTTGGGGGTTTACTTTTGTTTTTCATATAACTAACACAATCTCATTTCGTTATCCATTTATTCAGCAGACTATTTAAAACATAAACTAAATTCTGCTCTCAGATTTCACTATCAAACAAGAATGTTTGCCATTGATTCATTACAGCCCTGCTTTATTTTTAACCCTTCTCAGTCAATAATGCAACAGAGCAATCCAGATAACGCGTACTACCCTGCCACGAACAACCGTTCCAGCAGTCCTAGTTCTACTTCCAACAACAGCAACGGCTTTGCTTTGCAGTATCCCAACGATTACTACATCAATAACGAGTACATGATTTCGTCATCATCATGTTCTTCCCCAACATTCAACATTCCCGCAAACTGGTCATACTCACCTTGCTCATTAGCGCCTATGGCACCAGTTTCTCCAGCCCAGGCAACCAACTACATTTCAATGTCCAACGTTAATAACGGAACTGTGACAGCATCGACCTCAGAATGCTCGTCTCCAACTTCTGTTTGCTCTCAAATGTCTCCTTTTGACTTTTCAGCTTCGCTGATACCTGTCCATACACCAACTCAATTCCATGCCCAGATTCCAGCACATAGCAACCCTTCCTCTCCAAACATGTTGATGGCTTCAGCAGCAGCAGCAGCAGCCACAGCTTTGGCAGTCGGCTCAGTCTCACCTTCACACCCAGTCTCTTCTTCCAGCTTACATTCAAGTCCTACCAACATTTGCGTCAAGCGAGTGAAGCCAAAGTCTCCCTCTTCCAACTCGTTCAAAACCCTTAAATCTCCCAAGTCTGCACAGTCACACAACGTTTGCAAGACTCCAGCAACCAAGACCAAGCGCTCTAAGAACTTGGCATCTCCTTCAGCTTCTGTTGAGCCACTTGAGAAAAAGCATCAGTGTCAAATCTGCGGCAAATACTTTCGTCGCGACTTGCCTCGCCATTTACGCACACACTTGGAAATCACACGATTTGAGTGCCCATTTCCTCGTGACATTTGCCCACACAAGCAAGGCCACTTTAACCGTCCTTACGACTTTAAGAAGCATCTTCTTCACGGCCACTTTGTTTTTGATGACCAGAAAAAGGTGCGCAGCTTCAGAGACTTACAACAGAAACTCTCACACTCCGGAACTTGTCGATGCGGACTCAGGTTCACTGCTGGTGAATGGCTGGATAAGCATGTGTTGGATGGCACTAACAGATGTCCATTTTTGGTCAAGATACCTAAAGATAACTTGGCTGCTACAAGGGCTTTGGTCAGTGAACAGTTACAAAACGCTTCAACTAGTGTTTCTGTTCAAGAGGTGCAGCAACAACAACAACAACAAAACTTTTTGAACCAGCATTTGGATCAACACTTGGATCACCAAAGCCAATACCAACTCTCAAATCCAATGCCTATGGGTTTCCAACAGCTTCCATCTAATTTGCTTCCTGACCACTCCATTTCTTCATCATCCTTATCTTCCTCCCCTATTCCCTCTTCTCACGCTGCCTCTGCATCTATTTATGACCAATTACAGCCCGCACATCTCCACTACCAACAGCTTTTTGCAAATCTTCAACCCCCTTCTCCTGACCAGGACACTACTTTTATGACTTCTCAACAATTGATTTAATTTTTTATACATAACTTTACTTTTTTTATTTATTTATTTATAAGATGTGAATACATGTAATAAAACAAATTTTCTCAAGATAAAACAAAAATCATATGCAAAAATCGGAGTAATTAATACGAATTCTCAAAACAAAAAAAAGAAAATCTAGAATTTTAAAAAAGTAGTTTGTTGAATCATTAACGCATTTTTCTTTTTGACTTTTAAGAAACAACAAAAATGTCCTTTAATGTCTTGATTCTTTTTTTTTTTTTTTTTTTTTTAATTCTTTTGTACTTTCTTAATCAACATTCTTACCATTCCTGATAACATTGAGTACATATTATCTGAATTATTATATGTATCTCTTAACACCATTTTCCAACACTCTGTTTTCAATTCTCAGCGCAACACATACGACAGAGCTGAGTAGACACAGGACTCACTTTTGTGTATATATTAAGCATATTTTATAAGCTCAGTGTTATTTGTATACTAAATATTAAATGTTTATTAGATGCTTATTAGATATTTATGATATGTTTCAATTTAATTTAATTCAATCAAGTCACGATAACATAACACCAAGTTTACACTTTTCGTTTTTTTTCTTTTCGTTCATCGTATATGTATATTTACCATTTATTATCATTTTTTAAATTTTTTAGCTTTTTGTTAAATGGACTGAGTTTTCCTTGGTTTTTATTGCTTGATGCTCTGATGTTTTTTTTTTTTTTTCCTTTTTTTTTTTTTTTTTTTTTTTTTTTTTTTTTTTTTTTTTTTTTTTTTTTTTTTTTTTTTTTTTTTTTTTTTTTTCATTTTTAATATATGCGTTTTTCTGAAATTTACTGATTTGGATAGCATGAATATTTTCAAAAATTTCAAGCTTTTAATTGGCTATATGTTTTTTTTTTCCTAATCTTGGTCAACACTCCCCCAACACACCTAAACACACTTCTAAGGAAAGCAGTTAAATGTATCTAAACGTATAAACACATGCCAGCATTTAAATATGTAAAACACTTTTATACGCAGACATTTGTACTCACAGTCATACACATACACATCACATCACAGGTAGTTGCCCAAACGTTTCATGTAAGCCTTGAAACCGTTTGAGTCAAAATGAAAAACAAAAAGCAAATACAAGATATATCCAAATTGGTAGAGAATTCAAAAAAAAAAACAGCAACAACAACTAGCAAATAAAATAAAAATGAGAAATTCAGAAACAGATACATGAAAAGTACTACACTAGTTTATCTTATGCACTCTAATTTAGTATTCCTACTACTACTACTACTACTACTACTACAAAAAGCACATACATCCAAAAGTATGGTTATTGTTTACAAACATTTTATTATTTTTTATTTATTATTTATTTTTTGCGACAAACGGTTATATTACTATACTACAAAAACGGTTATTACCACGCACCTGGCTCGATATATATATGTTATCACACAGACGTTCTTATACTACGCATCATCACTGGTATTACCACATTGGTATATATAATTATTAGCGTATATAATTATTAGTACTATTGTGATAAAAATTTGAATTATTATTACTATGAATTGCATGTCTATCTCTAGTTTTAGTATAATTATCAAAAATTATATATAATATTCAATTATAGTAGGAAGATAGTAGGACATGTAATATATTATACAGTTTAACAAACCCAATTAGCAAAAGCCAACGGAAGTCAGTAAAAGCTAAAAAAAATACAAGTTAGCGAAAGTTAGTACAAATATAATCTAGGTTAGCAAACTTTAACAAACTGTTATCAAAAATGAACCAAAGCGTAGTGCAGCAACAAGTTGTCAGCAAAAGCTGTAAACCAGTTGGGGGCACAAGTTGTAAAGGGAAAATGTTGTATGCAAAGGAAATAAAAAATTTATCCAAAGTTATTTGTAAATGGTGTTAAAAGAAAATAAACTTTTACCACTTCTTATGCACTTTTTCATTCACTACACGACGACGACTACAAAAGACAAGCAAACAATATATATTAATAAGTATCAATAAATATAAGCAAGTGTGTGTGTGTTTATTTAAGATAAAGCGCAATCTAATTCATATCTATAATAATTAATATATATACAACAGTGGAGTTTTAACAAAAATTAAAATTAATTAACAAAAACGTTTAAAATAACAAATACAAATACAAATGTAAAAAAAAACCAAATTCATTTCCCATTATATTTTTTCCTTTCATTACCTATATATATAATTTATTCTTTACTTTCTCCAACAATTATAGTCAAATTTACTTTTTTTCTTCTTCCTTAAACAGTTATTAAATCAATCCCAATCCTTTATTTTTTCTTTTTCAATCCTTTTCTTCTTCTTTTTCACTTTTGTTCTAATTTAGATTATTTTAATTTTAATTTTGTTTTCCCATTACACAAACCGTTGTCTTTTAGGCTCAACGACTCCAGAATTATAATAAAAAGCCGAAACCGGAATGCTTCCATTCTTGTCATCCTCCAAGTCCAACCTTTCTGGCGAAGACTCAGCAGACATTCTGTCGTCTTTTACGCCTTGTCCGTACCCACGGTTATAAGTTTGATTAAAATTTGGGTTATACTCTGAATATTCTGGGTATTTTTGATAATCTGAGTGACGCTGGTGGTGGTGGTGGAGATGGGGATGATGAAGAGGATGATTGTGGTTGTGATGATTATAAAAGTTGTTCATATTGTTGGTATTCAACGTATTGGTATGATTGTCAACGCTTGTCATTGTACCAATTTTGGTCTTGCGACTGCGACGGTATCGTTTTTTAGACTTCATGTCGTCGAGTACTTCAAAATCAGATTCTCCAGAATCCGAGTCATTACCAAAATCCATATTCTTTTTATGTCCTGCGTGGGTATTATGTGAAATAATCGGGTTATGTGTATTGTGAGAATTGTGAGTAGTGTGTGTATGATGGGCTGTGATTGAGTCGTTCCGTGAAATGGTTCTGGATTTTGGTTCATTTCCGGAACTGGCTCTATTTTTTTGTTCCGACTCTCTTGCGTCTATCATTTCTTTTGAGCCTTTTCTAGAATTTGAGTTTGAATTTGAGTCTGAATTGTACGAAAACATGGAACCGTAGTACGATGTAAGACCCTCGTCATTTGAATGGTCAGACATGGAATCGGATTGAGGGATTAGTGGTGGTGTTGCGAATGAAAATTGTGATGATGACTTGGCTTGTGACTGTGATTTTTGGGCAGAGACTAGTGCCCGAAGAGTAAAACGTTCATTTGCAGACTCTTTTGGTGTTTCATTTTGTAAGTCTTTTTGCTGATGTTGTGGTTGTAGTAGCTCTTTTTGCTGGTCTTTTATGTATTGTCTTCCAGAATTTTCTGAAGGATTAAGGATTGTAGAATTAGGAACTGATGAGGTTGATGTCGGTTTTGATGTCGGTGTAGATGGTTCGCTGGAATTAACAGTCAAGGCATGCTGCTTGTTTAACGCCCAGTTCAGCACATTTTCTGTGGAAACTGGCGCATCTCCATTGACTGCCGTAATGTACTGTACTAAATCCTCCAGACACTCTAAGTATCCTTGGGTCTTTGACAACCTGCTCTTGGTCCCTGCTAGCGTATATAGTTTTGTCACAGCTGTTGCAGCAGCTTTGAACTCTGCGACGGTGCTGGCATCTAACTCTGCAAGCTCTTCCTTAATAGGACCCCGTTTGGGCAAATCTGATGAAATAGATCCGATTGTATCCATCTCGAATTTTTCGTGATTTTTTTCAATTTTTTTTGTTTTAATATATGTCTAATAATAACAAAAATGAAATAAATAAAGTGAGAGTAAGAAAAGCAATAGCTTTTTCAACAAAAAATCCTCCAATTTCTTTAGTTTATATATTTGGTCAAAAAAAAAATAAAATATAGTTGCAGTCTAACAGTTTCAATTATATGTACATGAGGAAATAGAAAAATTGTGTGGTGGTGAAAAAATAACGAAAAAAAAAAAAAGATAAGCAACGTGAGAGTCGTGTGATTTGTTAGATCACACTTCCTTTTGCCACTTATTAAACTTTAAATGTAACATGTCATGTGCACTTTGCAGTGACAAAGTGTGTGTAACAAACCTAATGATGTGGCAGTGCTTGTAACACAACTTACTATTTGTAACCAAAAAAGTCATGTCAGTTGACGTGCCATGTGACTATAATAGTCATGTGAAGCACATGTTGACTGCGACGTGGTCGACGGCCTTCCAGAGTTACAGATAGCCGCACATGCCATTGATATGAGAAAAGAGCCAAGCTTACTTGGCCGTGAGGAGAAGTGCGAGATCTGCAAAAAGAAGTCACGCTTCTTGGACTTACACTGGACCACGCATTGACCTTCAAGTCTCACATCTTGAAGAAAATCAACAAAGGAAAACAAGATGTTGGTGCTATTAGGAGATTGGATGGAACGCAAGTTGGTATGCGAGGATCTGCTGTCAAGTCTTTGTACACAGCCTGTGTAAGGCCGATCGTCGAAAGCGTACTAGAAGTTTGGCATCATCGCATTCTCAAAGTCTGAGATCAGAAACCTGGATGTGATGCAGAATATGGCCTTAAGAACAGTAGTTGGTGCTTACAAAACCACACCTATTGACGCATTATAGAAAGAGGCTGGTATAATGCCATAGGGTATCAGACTGGACTTCATGGCTTCGAGGAAAGCAAATCGACTATTACACAAGCTGAGAGACACAAATCCATTGACGCAGCATTTGGCCACTCATAGTCGACGAGTTATGAGCCGAATCACCCAGTTCAGAACAAGCCATGGACGATTTGGTACATGGCTCTAAAAGTTTGGAATCACAAAGGAAACCTACAATTGCGAATGTGGACAGCTGGAAACAGTAACTCACATTCTATTTTAACTGTCCTCTACTTGAAGCGCAACGAGCGAAGCTTAGACGGGTGTCCCCTGCGATGGAGTTACCGACTCTCTTGAATAGTATTAAGGGCTTGTGAGCAGTCGCAGCCTTTATTGCTGATATGTAAAAGGATGGCTACAACGCCTATGTTGTATAGTTCTATAACCCTTGAATAAATTGAATCCAGTTGATATGAGAAAGTGGGTGTTACAAGCTATGACATGACATGTTTCGGCCAAGTTTTTGGAGGAAATACGGCCCTTGAGTGAAATTTTCACTTAAGAAAATCAAAAAATTAAGCATTGTGAGGTCCGGCACATGCCTGAATATATACACACATGGAAAAAAAAAAATTGAATCAATAAACACATAAATATCAAAACGTTTTCCCTTTTTTCTTCTTCTTTTTCTTCTTCTTCTTCTTCAGCCCATTTTTATTCTCAAACTTCAATACGAGATCCAGCAGATTTTAACAACTAGTTTTGTTATAACCACGTTCATTTTACCACATATTCTTAATTTCACTATCCTTTAATAATGGCTTTCATTCCTTTTGAACAACAAGCTCGTGCTAGCTCCAACGCTTCTTCACCTGCTCTTAACGCATTGGATACTACCAAGCAAGGCTCAAGCTCCCAGTCTACTGAGAAGAAGATTTTTAGATTACATGCTCCTGGTAAGTAATAACAAAACAATAACGATTTGCGCAAATACATCTCTTTGTAACGTTTGACATTTTCAAGCTTTGATTTAAGTATAAACGAAACTTGAGTTGTATCTTGAATACTAGAATGATGTATATCTGTTTGTATCTTTTTATTTATATTGGTATTCACTAACATCTGCAATGTTGCTGACTTTATTCTACTTTTGTTTTAACAGGCCAAAATTCATACACCGATTTGGCTGAGCTCAAGCCTGTTGACTTTGTCTTGAGGGGTCCTACCAAGAAGAACTAATGGCATTCTTTTTCAATTTCTGCTGCTGTTGTTAATTGCCTCTTTTAATTCTTTTTAGTCTTTTTTGATGACTAGTTGTCATTAAAGAAACAAGAAATGCTTTTGATTCTTTCGTTCATGCTAGTGACTAGTTGATTCTCTCCAACCATATGTCGCTAATACCTAAAGAAAGCTTTGTAATTTATTAATGTATCTGCCTATTTTAATTGTAATTTATTATTCTTATTAAACTAGTTTATGCTTTGTGGCTTGCTATCATTGTTGATGCTCTGGAATTCGAAAGAGGGGAAGCTATTATATATATTTTTGTTGTTTTGTGGTCAGTACCCCAAACGTTGCTCTTTACTTGGTTTTGATTTATTAGATACAATGGTATTGCGTCTGCTGATCTCTTCAAAATTTACAGCTTTCATTGTCAGAAACCTATCTCTCTAATCCTTTTTTTTTTTTACTTTAATGAATTCAACTGGTGAAACTCGAAACACAAACATTGCAACACTCATCCTGTTTCGTGCACTTGTCTTTTTTTTCCCAAAAGTTTTTTTTCATTGTTTGTAAAGAAGAAAAAAAAATTTAAAGTGACAAATAAACGGCGCACGGCTAGTATAACTTGTTTTTTCCAACATGGTAATACTGTTTTTTTTTTTTTTTTTTTTTTTCCAGCTTTTCCAAAAATTGAAAAGCTTTATTCAATGTTCATTTTGAAACTGTTCTCACTTCATTAATTTGATGGCTGCCGTTAAATATATTCAAAAAAAAAAAAAAAACAGTTTTATGTTTTTGTATCTTGATCCAATTGCCTCGACTATCAACATAGCTAACAGAGTTAACATAATTGACTTGGTTAACATAGGCGGCGCAGTAAAATCATGCCAACCCAACTAGCCCTCTTCCATTAGCTTGTGGCGCTTGTGGCCCTTTTCGGCCTGCCAACATTGTTGCTCCACTATTGCCGCTATGCGCCGCTACGGCTTCACGTGAATAGTAAATGTCATATACATAGTCTTCTACTTCTGCATCGGGTTCATTTGCCAAGCTGGGTGTCTCATTGAAGCAATTGGTATCTTTTTCAAAAAACAGCTGTGGTTGTGGTTGCTGGTATTGGTTTTGAAGACTATTAGTGCTAATTTTATCTGTATAAGCAGTACTATTATTGTTATTGTAACTGGTATCCATGCTTTGTGCTGGGTAACCCTCATTGTGTATAGATGTCGCTTTCTGAGCTCTGTTGAAGCCAGTGTGCCGTGATTGATGTGAAATTTGACCATATTGGCCATTTTGATTGTACTGGTTGCTTAGGGTGTTCCTACTGGGCTGGGCTGACCATTTCTGTCGTGCATCAAAGCTTCGGGATTCTTGTGGACTTTGATTACTCAAGATGCTATGAGAGTATGTGTTCTGGGATTGAAAATGTATTGGGTTGGAGTTGAATGGATTGGAGTTGAACGAACTGGGACAGAACACGTTGGAATTAAATGTGTTCATAAAAGGCATATTGGCTTGTGACCGGCACTGTCCAAATGCACCTATTTCATTATGCTGGTGGTTTTGATGATTATGATTATGACTGGGGTTTTGGTATTGATTGTGGTTTTGGTATTGATCCCGGTTGCCGTCATCAGCACGGAAATCCAAACAGCCGTCTGATCGATTATCGGCTCCGGGCCCTGCTCCGGCACCAATTCCGCCCTCTTTCCGGTTGTTCGAAAGCCCAGTATCAATGCGCCTCTTTTTGTTCACATCATTGGATTGAGTGCCATTAAAGTCTAATATACACAAAATATGAATGCAAAAGTCATAGCAAATAGTTAGTGTTATTTCCCCAAACAATTAATTGAAAAGGCGAATGAATTGGGCTGAATTGATATATAAACACACATACAAACGGGATTTGAAGAGCCTTCAGCTTGTTTTCGTTTAACTCTCAATGATGTAGAATGCATGATTATGAATTGTCAATTGGTGAAAATAAATAGTTATCAAGTGTTGGAAAAAGAAAAAGAATACAAGTCGAAAAGTTGAAAAATAAATATATATGTGAATTGTAAGAAGAAAAAAAAAATGAAAAGAAAAGAAGAGTACGGAAAATAAATGTCGAAAAATACAAAAATGAAAAAAAAAAAAGTGGTTTGATTACCAAAAAAAAAAAAAAAAAAATGGAAACATGGAAAAACAAAAAGGCGTTGAAACTTTTGGAATTCTAAATTTCATTGTTCTTTTTTTATTTCAAGGCTTGTAACATGAATTTTTTTTTTTTTTTTTTTTTTTTTCACAGCTTGTTTTTCTTGATTTATCGTTCAAGCTTGATTAATGGATTTCGGAGAACAATAAGTGACAAATAGTAAAAGAGGGCTTTGGAATATATATACTAAAGCTGGCTTAGGCTCGGCTCATATAAATATGCTTAATATTGAAAATCAAAAGTACGATTAAGAGAGAAATATCAAGGCTTCAAAAGTCTAAACATTTGAGAAAAGGTTATGTATACATATTCTAACTTTGATTAATTCAAAGTCTTGGCTGTAACTTATGTATTAATCCTCTTCTTGTCAATCACCATTGGCATTGGTATTAAGCATAGCGTTTGTATTTCAACGTAACGGCTCTTCTCAGCCATTGTGATATGTGATGTATCATATGTTGAGGCAGCTGGCGTTCTCGAGCCCCGTTAGCCGCGCGCATTATGCTCACAAACACCTGAAAGGCGCGTCTCGCATACATGTCGTCCACAGCAGAACCATTTGGACAAATCGTGACAAAAACAGTAGCGTTGGTAACAACTCATAGTGAATAATGTAATCATGTAGAGTAAGGCAATCATGACTGTATTAGAGCCTTCATGACATGAGCTGCTGTTAACTATGAGACTCGCTGTTCACCTTACCGTGACAACTACACTCATTTGGGTTTGGCTTATTCAAAGCCTCTATCATAAGAGCAAATAACTAGTATTCGCTAGAAATACACAGCCATCTCAATAAATGTGATATATTACTGCTGATAACAGTCAATAGTTTGAGCATCCGTGATAAAAATATCTCTTCATTATTACCAGGGTAAATGACATTTCACCTAACCCAGAGTACGTCAAGGACGTGATAATCATGTGATATTGAGTTTTAGCTCAACGTTACTAGGCTACTCGTAATTGTATCACGCTGAATCAAAATTATTAATTATCGCATCTGAATAGATTAGGTTCACGTATCTAAATTGAAACATAATATTGTAGACATTATAATCCATTTTGCCCTCCTTTTGTAGCCTTATCGGACCTTTCACTTTCTTTCCTTCTTTTTTCATTCGCAAGATTTACATCTATAAATTGAAGTACAAAATAAGGATCTCCATCCTTTACTGAATCTCCAAGAGACAACCAGAAAGGCCTAAAGTCAGCGTAGATAGAGTATTCACATGATATTTCTCTACCTGCATTATAGTTCATATTAGGTACAACGGAGTATACCGCGTCCTAAAGATATATTTTCTTTCCCATTTACACACAGACGTCCCAGTTACAAGTCGATAGTCTTCGTTTTCGGAATGCCAAAAAAGCTAGCTGGAACCTCATTCCTAGCATTTTAACACGTTTGGTTTGTCTTGCACTATACCATTAACTGGTTTCCAGATTATAACCTTCAATGACGATCGTGCAAGCTTCCTCTATCACATTTTGATATTCAGATTGCAATCCAAGCCATACTGTTTTGGGGAATTGAGTCAACGCTTTAGCTTGCAAATGTGTTTTTTTGTGTGTTGGCTTTTCAGGGTTTGTTTCATTGAAATTTGCAGTATTTTTCTCCTCTTCCATAGCTTTTTCAAGTAAAGAAATACATGCCTTCTAGTCTTCATAAGCTAGCATTGCCAGACCATTATTTAGGCTGCTTAAAGGATATCTTTTGTGTTTTCTTTTTCTCGGAGACAGAATGGACGTGAGTTTATGAAAAAAAATTGTTTTCCTCCAAATACTCTTTTGATTTTTGGTTAAGTACGTATACAATCATATACAACATTTGCAAACCGAAAGGAAAATACTTCACCCTTTCAGGTAGGTAGAAGATACTACATGTAAAAACTTCAGGGAACGTAATATAATCTAAAAAGTGTTCTGGTTAAGTGAATCCGTTGATCATTCTAGCAAAATTTCAGCTCTTTCCCGACGCATTTCAATAGCTACTCTGGGGCTTTTTGTTGTGTCTCAAACAATTCAACTTAACGGAACCTAAAGCAATAAATGAAAGAAATAAAAATTCATATAGGTTTGAAGCTTTAAACTGGTTCTTTTTGATGCTTGTAGATATATCAATGCTAACGTTTAATCCAAATTGGATTAACGAAATGAGAAAAAGTAAAGCAAAGTGAAACATACTCTTTGGCAAAATAATGAGAACTAAACAAGTTGTACAATAAAATTTCTCGCTGTTCAAATGCAAGCTCTTCGTTTTGACGACGGTCTTTTGAATTTGGTGGGAGTTTTTTTTATTCAATAACTCCTCTAATTATACTAAGAGACACATTTGGTTAGCGGATAAGTCAAGATAGTTTTTCCCCTTTTTTTTCAATTGATTGTTCTTTTTCAAAACACTATTCATCAGACGTTAGGACATACTTGTAAACAAAACAAACTTACCTGTGCTTGGCGGTTTTATAGATAGTTCTCGCTAGTTATGATAACCCATGCTAGCTCAAGGCTCTAAAAATATTTTTTTTACTGTGGAGATACTGATGTCATCCATATACTTACGACATCATTTATGATTGAAATTATTGCAGAATTGATTTCGGCAATATTTTTATATATTTGCGTCGAAGCAGGTAAATGAGCACCATCCTTGCCATGAATAAACCGGTAATAAGGTGGGTCTTGGCACATTTTGAGGCTATTGTTTAGCTTTGTTGATTGTATAGAAACAAGAGTTGAGAAAGGCCTTACCAATTATGAAGCACTCTCCTTTTTATAGAAATCTATATATCTTTGTAGACATTAGGATATTAGCAAAAATCTATTGAGATATTTCTTTAGAAAAGTTTGTGAAATATTTATCAAAGATATGGTCATATTCTTCACTTGATTAATGATAGCTGCGCAAAAGTTGAAATGGTGGATTCATTCAAAGGGTTAATTTTGAAAAGATCTTAAATATGTAAAGGTTTTTAACAGTTTTACAAAGTTTGAGTTCATATGAAGAAATGCTTTTACTACAAACAATATTTTTGAATGCCATTTCAAAATAATTGTTTTAATCAGGGTTGTGCTTAATGAGATGGTTATCCCCCAGCTTACGGAGAAATAATTGGATTATGAAACTATATATCTCTGGCGCTGAGAAGGCTTAAATAAGAAATAACTTTAAGCAAATACAACGATTCTCCATAAAAACTATTGATAGGTTGCTTGAAATTGTTTTCAAGTGGTTACCTCTAAGTGATTTTGAGTCATCCTTCATTGTTAATTGTATCATCAGCAAAGGGCTCAGTTGATAATAACCACTATTACATTCAAAAGTTTGTTTTTCATAATATGTAAATTAATTGTAATTAGTAAATTAAATAGTAAATAATGAATTCAACAAATTTAATCCTCTGTTTTTCGTTTCCTTATTTTATAATTATGATTTTTCAAACTCATCAAATATTTCGTTTACCCTCGTTTCGTTTTATTTGTTTTTTTGTTTTTTTTTACTTTCAAGTCGCTTGAGCTACTTGTGCGACTACTCTTGGGTTATACTTGATGTTCCAAGCAAAGTAATAGATCAGCACTCCTAATGGCTGACCCAAAAAAAAGGACAACCAAAACACACAATTAGCGATCGTGCTTTGTCCTTCCATTTTTTCAAGCGGTTGAGTGACTAGGATGAGCGGGATTTGTAAAATCATCGCCAAAAAGGCAACACCCAAGACTGAATGTGTAGGTAATCCGACAAGAACCTCGTGCAGCACAGCAGACACAAAGAACACACATAGGGATGAGAAGAACTGTGACCACCCGCGCTTGAGCAGTGGGATGTATAAATGCCGACGAAAGTAGTTGGACACTGGCCGGTTCCAGAGCTTCCAGTAAGTTCCAATTGATCCGCAGTTCCACCAGTCTTGATAAAAGTCACGATCAGCAAATTGAGTAAGCTCAGCCAGAATGTTTAAAAATGACTGGAAAACAGCAAAAAATCCTAGTAGCCAAATGATAATTGATACAGTAGCAAGTTTCAAAAGGCGCTCAAGCATAAGAATGGTTGATTTGGCAAAAGATGCATGGGTGTTGATACTCTCAACATGAAGAGAAAGTGCGTTTTCAAGAATTGGAACTGCGTACTGGCCATTCAAAACCCACATGAAGAAAATACAAACCAAAAGCTCTCCAGTTTGACGCAAAACAAAAGACCATCGAATTGATGGAGTACGTGGATATACTGGCTGATATACTAAAGTCGGTGCCCACCAAAAGTGTACAAGATTGGAAATGGTAAGGTTACGAGGGTATGGCTGGGACGAGTATAGGTCGGGTACTGAGACATATGGGTATTTAGCATCAAACATGTTATCATCTTCCTGTTCCTTATCGCTTTCCTTCTTGTTTTCACGCTTCTCCAGCTCATTTTTTCTGCGACGATTCAAAAACCAGGCATCTCGCAAGTCACGGTTGGCTAATGCATATGAAGCCGTTTTCAAGCACACCACTAACGAGTGAACAACGCAAATTGTTCCCACCGCTGGGTTCCAAATTTTAAAGTATACGGTGTACGATGTTATTCCCAAACACAAAAAAATGTTTGCAGCATGTAAGGCTGCAAACACTTTCCAGAGATGCTTTAGCCTCGGCTTTGAAATAATTTTTGCCAGGGTGTTGATTGACTTGGTTTTGGGAGCCAATCGCTTTGGATCAAAGTCAACAAGGGCTACCGCCATTTTTTCAATGAGTAATGAAACAAACAAGTGGCATGGAATTGATGCTGTAATAGCTGTGGCAAGGACCAAATCTCCGTCCGAAACAGCTGAACCCATTTTAAAAGACATACGAAGCCCGTATTTCAAGTAGTTTTCAACAATAAGACGTAAATTTCCTAGGAACAATACAATAATAGCGAGGTTTCTAAATCCGTCAAATTTGATGAGCTTGTTGTTGTTTTTGGTACGCTTTTCAGAATCTGAATGCGTTTCGGAGCTCGAGCTGTCTGAAACTTCCGGATCGGGTTTCTGCGATAGGGAGTTTGAAGACCTACCTGGAGATGCTGATACAGATGAACGTTGTCGTTTTTCTCGAGATAAAATTGAGTCATTGGCTTGGAAATGAATGGGACGGTAATGAGGCAGTTTCAAAGGTTGGCCATCACCAGGTTTAGTCCCGCTTCGTTGAGAAGCCCACATCAACAGTGTGCTTTGAGGGTGTTTTGACAAGGATGAGTTTGGCTCAGATTGGGTTTTAATCTGGACACGAGTTTCTACCGTAGTTTTTTGCAATAAAGGTGATTTTTTGGGTTCAAGTTTTAAATCACTTGAATTTGGGTCTGTATTTTCACATTCATGGCCAGATTGCTCGGCATTTTCGCAATGCCTGTGCTTGTCGCCATTGTGTACCGAAATGTCTTCAACACTTGTAGCCGGAGTAGCAGAGTCAGTATAATTATCTGAAACCTCAGCGAGGGGACTTGAACAAGATGCAGCATCAATGGACCGAACCCTGTTGATGTGGTTTTCAATGAAATCGCTCGTTTCGCTGTCGATAGAACGAATAGACCTTCGGCGCCGAGTCAGTACGCTGGATGGACCGAAAAGCGGCGATGACGGTGAACTAATATTGGAAAACGGCATTGGCTTCATACCGTTTCGATTGGTGGCATCTGAGGAAGGTGGGGTCATTGAGGATTGGGTGATGTTGGCTAAAGAAGAGTGGCAGGATTCACTGGAATCTAGAGTGGAGTGAGATTTGGCCGATAAAAATGGCCGCACAGCGTCAAAATCAAAACCAGGTTGTGTAACTCGATTTTCAAGCCTTACGTTGTCAACATTGGGGCTAGATTTTTCGAAACCTCCAAAATCGATGGGATCACCAGAATTTGCCATTTTGATAGTAGATAGAACAGTCGTAGGTTCCGGATATTTAGTGGAATGCTCGTCAGGGGCTCTGGCAGAGCTTGCGTCTTTTGATTTGGAATAATTTGACGACCAGAGTTTATGTTTTAGAGAGCCATTGCTCCACAGCTTTTTGGCAGCCTCCATTATACCAATCAGAAAAAAAAAAAAAGCCTTCCTGAAGCACAAACTAAAGATTCGTGAACTCGGATGAAACGGAATGGTTGTAAAAAAAATTATGAACAAAAAAATAATTATACGAAAATGTTTGTTTCCCCTGGCCCGTGTAGCACTTTGCTATAAAAGCTTAATAAGTTAGGCTCAAACTTCTGTTTCAAAGCTTAAATTTGAAAAATTATTATTATCAACGTTATCAGGATTTCTATATGAATATTTTTAACGCTGTTTTACTACCACCCTTTCAGATAGCTCTATCAACTGTTTATCAGCATTATACACTACCTGTCTTACCCTCAGCGTGTTCCCAAGACGGCATGTCATCAAAACCAATCCAATCGTACGATTAGCATGAACCAGAAATAAGTTTTTTTAAACTGATAGAGCAATTAAGCCTTGACTCCTATCGAAAATAATAGGTTGTTGAGTTTAAAGCCAAAAAAAAAAGAAGTTTCAAAAAGCTTTTCAAAGACATATAGTCTATAATATGAGAAACATTTCTCGGTACTTCTTTGTTCCAACAAAATCTGAAACCAAGAACGACTTTTAAAAAAATTGAAAGAACCACAAGAATATGAATTATGGTTATTGGCATTTAGGTTATTGTTATTTCTAAGTAAAAGGATACGGTTTATAATATTAGGATTGGTCTCGATTATCTTTAACCAAGCTTAATCACTATTTTGAAGAATACCAAATTCAATCAATGGTCTTCGAGCTTGACCATCAGCTTAATATTGCCTATTTTTTTTTTGTTTTTTTGAAAATCATGAAAATATAAAGGGCTTGATATACGCTGTCTAAAGCTACTTTTGGTTTTTTGTACCTTGCCATCTTTACATTTGGCCAAGCTCTTGGATTTTTAATACCTTATTTATCAGTAATTTATGTGACATTTGTATGAACGATGAAAAAGGAAGCTTTAAAAAATGTGAATGATAATTATTAAACAGTATTAAATATAAACAAATATTGAAAGAAAACAGGAAAAGTCAAAAAACAAAATATAAAATTCGAGTTTACCAAAGTTACTTCTTTTCATCAGCCTTGGACAACTCTTTGGTCCAAACAAACTCACGGATATCAAACCAAGATCCCCTATAGCCTTTGCATTTTGCTGATTGAGTCTTTTTGTATCCCTTCTTTTGAAGAATGGAATTGGCTGGAATTTCAGTGCTTTCAGTAACAACAACAATCTTATTAGCCTTGAACTTGTTCTTGGCAATCTCTTCAGCCTTGCTCAACAAGTCTTTACCAAGACCAATTCCACGGTATCTCCTGAGCACAGTCCAAGCGGCCACCAATGCGGTATTATCAGGCACAGTGTGCAACACCTTGATTTTGTTTGATTGAATGCTTTCGTGCTTTTCACGCTCAAACGAGTCCATTTCCTTGAGCTTCAATTCCTTTGCTTCAGTCTCTTCTTTCAACAACAACTTGCCCTCTTCGTCGGCCGGGGTTCTGCGAACTGAAAGAACTGCAACAACCATAGTCTTGTAGATCATAACAAATACATCCTTATCAGCGCCAAAAATCTCGTCAATATCCATACGTTCGGCCTTGTTGATAATCTCTTCAGTATACTTGCTGACAGCAGAAAACATAGCCATTGCAAGACCAGATATCGACAACATCAAAGTTCCCCATTCCATTGTCAAATCATTCTGCAGAGCTCTTTGACGAAGTTTGTAGATGATGAACGACGCCATTAAGAAAAATGATCCGAGAAAAGTCGAGTTTCTATAAATGAGATTGTTGGATAAGTTTCGGCGCTGTGCTTGTGCGTCTGTCGTCAGTTTGAAAGCTTCAACTTGTCGCTGGACTGGAAGTTCACGAAGATCATAGACAGTCAATGATGCAAACTTGTCATCAACATCACCGACACTGGATTCATCTTTGGAATCCAAAACGGGCTTTTGCACAGTCTCGGGTTTAGTAGTCATTGCTATAATTGCGATTAATAGTTAACTATACTAACAATTGCAATATTTTAAAACAAAAAATATATAAGAAAGAAGAAGAAAAGAAATAAAATATTTCAGGGGACTTTAGATGAAATATTTCTCGAAAAAAAAAACTATAGATAAAAAAAAAAAAAAAGTCCAACCAATGTGCTTGATTGACTGGCTGCGTCGTCTGCCCACGTGCGTATTTTCCTTCTAGATAACATGTTGGATTAGGGTTATATATGATATTATCTACACGTGATTTGTCTAGAGCAATAACCAAGCCCTCAAGCCTATCAGTAACCGTCGCATATTGAAAAAAAAAAAAAAAAAAAAAAAAAAAAGTTAATACCATTTCTTAGATGTTTGGATAAAGTATTTTGGCGAGTCATTGCTACGGTATTGAGAGGAATTATTTGACTTAGAGTTACTATTCCTCATCTGCTGGTATTGTTCTGGGAGTTTTAAATCCGGATCTCGAAATACATAATTCTGAGATATTTGAGGCCCTGGGTACCTGTTTATCGGAATCACTTGAATGTCTTCTAGTAATTCTAAATGTAGTTCATATTCAAAGTCTTGCTGATAACGATTTCTGATGTGTGCTAATTTTTGCAGCATATCTCCGGTTATGTAATTTGGACTCTCTTGCTTTCGCGATTTATAAGAAACTGAATCCTCGCGAAATATTTTCCAGGGTGTTTGCATAGTGAAGCTCACTTGCTTAAACAGGTATGGAAACTCGGGCTTGTAATAGTCTTGATAGTCTGACAAAAAACCGTTCGTAAACACCTCGTCTACCTTGTTTCTTTGTAAAATTCTAAATGACATTCTTTTTAGGCTACTAAACAACTTTTCATAACCAGATGTAGGGGTACCAAGTCTGTCAGCTTTGTAATTACCTAGCTGGAATGCTTCAGAATCTTTAACAAGCCATTTCGTTATGCCATGAAGTATTTGAAAGCTAAAAATTTTGGTTTGAAGTATGAGCGTTAGTATTTCAACTTGGCGGCAAAATTGGGGTTGGTGATTTTTTAAATATATCAGCAAATTGTCGCCTGAACATTGCTGGCCACTTCGAGAAAATAGTGGGATTTCTAATTGAATTAACAATGGTGAGTGCCTAAAAAATATATCTAGCATCTCGAAACTGATGTATTCGTTTTGCAAACAAAGGCGCCTCAGATTCTGACAGTTTCGAGAAAAAAATCTATTCCATTTTTCTAGTACTTCAAACGAACCTGATGTGTTGGTGGCACAAGAAATGGCGAGTGACGTGAGGTGAGGAGCAATAAATTCATCTGGTAAAGAATAGGCGTTGTAGAAATATAGCTGCTGCAACCCTGGAAAAGATTTATCTATGAGTTTGGTATATTCATAAACGTGATCGAAATGGGTTGATGAAGATTGTAGAGGTGAATTACCATAAAACATGTTGCAGTCTACAACCAGGGCCTTCAAAGTTGATGGGGCTGACTGTATCCACAATGGTAACCTGATAGGGTTGCAAGATGAAAAGCTCAATGTTGTTAGGTTTGGCATGTCTTTCAGTTTCTCTCTAAATGGAGTAATTATTTCTTTTAAAAAGAAGGCCTTCTTCAACGATATAAAACGAGTCCCAACGCTTGAATAATTATCGTCCCTTTCAACTTCAAACTCTAATGTATTTAAATTTGGAAATTGGGGTATCATGTCCAAAACAATCCACTTCAAATTAGAAGCAGCAGGATTTGGACCTATAATATCAATGTCAAGATCTGGATGATAAATTTTTTGATTTAATGACAAACGTCGAGCATATTGTTTAAGATTATTCAAGCACGATTTTAATATTTTCTCGGGTCTAGCGCAATTAATATAAATTGAAAGGTATGGGTACCTATTATAAGCCTGATTGTATTGATTCAAATTCCCGGCTAAAATTATTGCTAGTTTTTCAGTCCAAAAGGATTGAGAGGCGACAATAAGTGTCAGGTTTATTAAGTTTGGGGTAACTGTATGATTGAGAATTTTAATGATTGACTCGGCCATTGAAAACCTTTTATACATCCCAACAGAGTCGGTCCCAATGGTTAACGTAAAGTCTCTTAGTACACGAGTAACTGCTGGGTTCACCGCTGCTGAAATAGGGATCCGCGAGGCTACCCAATACCCATGCTTGTCGTTGTCCCAAATACTGTTGTCCAAAAATACATTTAAATTTAAAGATGTATGTCGTGGCTTTTTCCGTGATGGACTATAAAAGCTGTATGAGTCTAATGCCGTTTTGGGTTTGAAAATGTCGTGCTTTACTTTCTTGTAGAATTCTTGGGAATGGGTGACACACTTTTGGAAAACAATTGCAAAAACATTGTCTTTCAACTGTTTGCAAACAAGGCAGAGCTCGAGAACATCTCGAAATGATATGTAAGGCGAATAGATTTGGTATTTATAAAAATCAAACCCGCCATTATTGCACTGAAGGTTCATTGTAACTGGGTAGTAAACGCGGTGAGGCTTCAGCGGTTTGTTGTTTGTGATGGGAAAGTCGTAAGAGAAATGGTTGGTACATGGTGTAGGAGGAATATGTGATAGTACGAGAGTCAATATCTCAATTGGAATGGTGTCTAAAGACATGGTCAAAACAGCCATAAGAGAAAGAAAAAAACAAAAGAAAAATTAAATTCCGTATCACCTTGAAATATTTCAGTTTTTGGTATAGCCGCACAACGATGAAAAACAAACGGAATGGAGACAAAATAAAGGGTTAAGTCTCGAATGTACCCCATATCAAACATCTTGCTGCTGAGTTTTTGGTCAAATGAAGCTATTACTATAGGTTCTTGTTTGCTCTTTTAAAACGAGTTTGTAAATAAAGCAATATGGAGACGTATATTGTACACATATATATTTGGAAGGCTAGACAGTTTGAGCTAATACTATATCTGCACAAAAAATATTAGTACATTGAAAGTTCCCCCAAAAAGTTATTCTATTATCATCACCCTTACTTATCGTTTTATTTTCTCTTAATATTTTGACTCAAATCGCAATTAGAAGTTTGACATTTTATAGAACTATTGGTGATATGCACATTTATCAACTGGTTTCATTCAAAGCTCCAAGAAATTACCAATACAGTATATGCTTCAAGAGCATTAAATATCGATTTTATAATATTGTTTTAAAAAAAAAAACATTTTAGGCAGAATAAAAACTGATTGGAATATACGCTTGTAGATACACTCGTCGTTTATAAGTTTGATGGTTGGGATTCAAAGACTAATTTTAAGCTCAAAAAAAGCTAATCTTGTAAAACAAAACTCCAAATATCATTTTATTTACAAATATTGTAGAGAATTCTTTGACGATTCAAACATTTCTTTCTATTGATATATATAAATATACTCGTATAAAAACAATAGTAATTCATATCAGAAGCTTCAGTGAAAGTGAATTCAAGCCATGTAAATTTCAAAAACAAACAACAAAAGGCCAAACCCAACATTTAACTTAAATATATCTATATTACCAAAGTCAAAAATTCTAAAGTATAATCTTGGGTACAGTTCCAAATCCGAAATTGAATCTATTTAAAAAAAAAAAAAAAAAAGTTCAAAAAATAGTATTAATAACACCTAACCCTGGAGAATCCTTGCCGTTCGAGCGTCTATACGGCAGAGGCTTTTAGCTTTTCTGCGGCTCAAAGTTTCTCTTTTAAGCCAACAATGTACAATGAGACGAAACCGATAATTTCAACGGTCATCACGCAATATTTACATTTGACCATATACGTTTTAATTGATATTTTTACAATCCATGATATTATCGCTATACTCAATTATACAAATTTTTAAAAAAAACTCTTTAAAGGTGAGTTCCAATGTTGAGAACAATCGATTTCTTCAATGTGTAAACATCAAGACCATAGGAACCTAACTCGGTGCCAATACCTGACATTCCGAAACCACCAAAAGGTACACGAGGAGAAGCAGTGTTATCGCAATTCACCCAGACAGTACCAGCCCGGATGCTTTTGGCAGTACGGATACAGCGAGCATTGTTTTCAGAAAATACAGCAGCACCAAGACCGTATGATGTATCATTTGCGCGAGCAACGGCTTCTTTTTCAGTTGAAAATTTGGAAATGCAAACAACAGGACCAAAGATTTCTTCCTTCATAATAGTCATGTCATCACTAACGTCAGCGAAGATTGTGGGGGCAATGTAAAAGCCCTTATCGCCAACAGCCTTTCCACCCAAAAGCAGCTTGGCACCCTCTTCCTTGCCCTTTTCAATATAGCCCAAAATACGCTTTTGTTGAAGAGCAGAAACTTGTGGACCCTGGATGACTTTATCGTCATAGACGTCACCAATTGTAGATTCCTTCTCGGTGTACTCCTTGTATGCTTTAAGGAACTTATCGTAAATGGTATCTTGAACATAGATACGAGACGTGGCAGAACAAATCTGGCCCATGTTGTGCATAATACCGATATGTGCCCATTTGATGGCTTGATCCAAGTCGCAGTCGTCAAAAATGAGCAATGGACTCTTACCGCCGCACTCGAGCGTGATATTCTTAAGGGTATCAGAGCACATCTTCATAATAAGTTTACCAGTGGCAGTAGAACCGGTAAAGGCAACTTTGTCGACATCAGGATGAAGACACATGGCAGAGCCAGCAGTCTTACCAGTACCATTGATAACGTTAACGACACCAGGAGGGAATCCAGCCTCTTTGATGAGCTCACAGGCATAGAGCATAGACAGAGGTGTGTTTTCAGCAAGCTTCAAAACAATACAGTTGTTGGTGGCAAGCGCGGGACCAAGCTTCCAAGCAGCCATGTTCAATGGGTAGTTCCAAGGAATGATTTGAGCACAGACTCCGTGAGGCTCGTTGATAACGTATGCAAGTGTATTATCCGAGTTTTCTACAACTGAACCGCCCTTCTTGTCGGCAAAACCAGCAAAATATCTGAAAAGCTGGATGCACCCCAAAACGTCGCCACGAGAGTTGTTAGTCATGGGCTTACCAGAGTCAGCGGCCTCAATGGCGGCTAACAGGTCAATGTCACGCTCATAGAGATCAGCCAATTTGTGTAATAAGCGAGAGACTTGGTCTTGATCGTGAGTCTTCCAGCCGTTTTCAAAGGCATTGCGAGCAGCCTTAACAGCGAGATCAACATCTTCTTCGCTAGCGCTTTGAACGGTAGCAATAACTTCTTCAGTACTTGGGTTTATGGACTCAATTGTCTCACCACTGGAAGATTTGACCCATTCATTGTTGATGAAAAGGCCTGTTGGCTGTTTGTACTCAACACCGTTGGGAAGTTTGACTGTAGTGAAAAGAGACATGAAGAATTAGATATGAAGTTGAGGTAATTTATTTTAGAATAGTTGGCTCTGGATAAGCGAAAAATGAAAAGTGGAGAAATAGATTAACGAGAGACAACTTTGATAGGATCTCTAACGGCTTTTATACTTTTTTTTATGCAGGTACAAACAGAATTGGAATTGGCCAATCATTGTTTCTTCGGCTTGAACTTTGTTGACTGGGAATCCCCACTTGGCTTGCTTCTCAACAAAAACAGGTTGTAGCTTCGGCAGTTATAACACCCAACTGAATATTTGGGATATACATTATCAATTGAACTCAATTAGCCGCTGGCTTTTTTTTTCATTTTTTTTTATCTATAACAATATCACCCTCAATGCTTTAAACCTCTTTTATTTCCTATCTTTTCAAGCTCAAAGGTCGTTTAAACTTCATTGAAGGTCGTTTGGTGAAAATGGCAAGTCGATGCAGAAACCTAATCATCACACGTGACCTCACAGACTTTTTCAACTGATAAGTGCCGTCTGAACCGGGTACGTAAAAAAATGGATACACAATTTTGTTGTCTTTCGTGATGGCTAAGATACGAAAATATCAACTCGATGCGGGTATTAAAAAGCCAATTTTGATACAACCAACAAAATATATTTGTTAAATATTTATCCAGGCGACAAAATACTACAATTTGAGTTCTGGTTTTCCATATTAATAATGATTTCTAGTCACATTTCTCGACCATGTTCTCGACTAGCTTTGAAATCTTTAAGGCTTTCAAATCTTTCAAAACCTTCAAAGCCTCTAAAATTCCAGTTGGCCCAAGGCTCATGTAGAAGTTATCTAGTGCTGGCTATTGAGTCTTCATGCGATGATTCGACTGTTTGCTTGATTGACAAACCTGAAGGCAATCAACCTCCCACTTTGATTGATCATATAAAAGAGTCTCTTGACAACAGTAAAGCTGGTGGGATTGTTCCGCTAGATGCCAGAAATCATCACCAAAAACATATGGCACCTTTGGTCCAATTGATTTTGGATAAAAACAAAGTTGGAATTAAACACAACAAGATACCCGAATTGGTTTGTGCTACGAGAGGTCCAGGAATGCTTGGATCTTTGGCGTCAGGATATAATGTTGCAAAAGGATTGGCTGCTGCTTGGGATGTTCCATTAGTAGGTGTTCATCATATGCTGGGCCATCTGCTTACTCCTAGGTTTTTCCAAGATTCGTCTGATACCTCAAACATTCCTCAATACCCTTTTGTTTCGTTGTTAGTATCTGGAGGCCATACTATGCTAGTTTTGTCAGAGTCTGTCACAAAACATAGAATCCTTGCCAACACAATGGACATTGCTATTGGCGACATGCTAGATAAATGTGCTCGCGAGCTGGGAATGCACGGGTCAATGCTAGCTAAAGAACTGGAGGATTTCATCATGTCTACACCTCCTAATGAGCTCGAGTCTGATAAAGCTTCTGTTGACTCGTCATTCCAGTTTCCAAATCCACTTTCCAACAAGTATGGCCAATCTACACTTTGCGCTTACTCGTTTGCAGGCTTCTTGACACATCTCCGGATATCCTTTGAGAAATATTACCCAAATGTTGAAAACCCGGCTGTTGACTTGAGCATTCCAGTTCGCAGAGAATTGGCTCGCCGTCTTCAAAAGGCAATGTTTAACCATGTTGTTACTAAATCAGCCAAGGCGTTACAAGATGCTATTGATAAAGGAGTGCTGAAGGAGCCGACGGTAGAAAACCCGCTTGACTTTGTTTGCTCGGGAGGTGTGGGATCCAATATGACATTGCGTTCAATGTTGAACGACTTGCTTTGTAAAAAGCTTCAAGACAATCAGCGAAAAAAACTGAAAAAGTTGGAAAAACAAGGCAGATTGGCAGAAAAAGAAGATGCAAAAGGTGAGGTGGAAAATACCGAAACTAAACCTGACACCCATTCCCCAGGTCCAAGCAAATCTTCTGTTTTAAAATTCCATTTTCCTCCACCCAAATGGTGTACTGACAATGCTCTCATGATTGGATGGGCGGGTATAGAATTGTACGAGTCTTGTGGCATGTATACCGATCTTGGCGCTCTTCCCACTGCAAAATGGCCAATAGAAAAAGTGACCGAGTTTGATGGCTGGCTTTATAGAGATGGGTTTCAAAAAGAATGAATAACTTTATCAAGGGAAAAAAAAAGTTGTTTTCAAAAACAACAGCATTGTACATAGTATCAAAAATTAGAAACAATCATTAAATATTTATTATTCTATTCATAAACAGCAAAATTAAAATTAAAATTAAATAAAAAAAAAAAAAAAAAAAAAAAGACTCTAAATTAACCGGAAAACCAAGTATTTGAACTGGGGCCGTTTTGTTGTGCTTGTTTTCTGGTGGGAATATGTGATTCTTTAATTTCAAGAAGTTCTATTAACTCTTCCCAAGTTCCATAATCCAAATCAAAAATCATCTGATTGGTAGGCAGTTTTTTACGTCGTAGTGTTTCTTCATGAGCTGCACTTGGGTCACTGGGCAGCGGCACATTGTAAATAGATGGAATTCCGTCATCATCAAAGCTGATACCTACACGACCATCGTGGACCAAAAAGGAAATGTAGAAAAGGTTTTCAATGGATTGTGAAAAGGATGTTGGGTTAAGAGCAAACTCAAAAAGACCAACAGGCTCTTCTTCAGTTGTGTCGAGTTGGGTCAATAAACCGAAAATTTCTTTAATCAGCTTGGTCATCATATTGGCACTAGCTTTAACATTGTCCATACTAATGTCATCAACTCTGGTAACAGGCCCAACGACGCCACGGTCTTTATAAATTTTGGCTTTGGGCTTGACGTATTCTGTAGACATGGGGCCAACAAGAAAGTCGGTCGTCGATGCATGACCGTACCATCCTGAAGTGCGTTCACCAAATGAGTTCAACCCAAGAGAAGCGTACTCATTTGTCTGTGTTGTTTCTGCAGATGTAGATGCTGCAATATCGCTGTTGCCTCGCGCCTTTTGACCTTCAATGTCCAAAAACTTTTTGATTCCGCCAATAAAGTCGTACACGTTAAAAACAGCCGACGACCCAAGCTCTAGCGTTCTTGTCGATTCTGCCGTGATTTTCGACGCTCTTTGCAGCACATCTGCATCAATCAACGCTTCATTTGTACGGTCAACCATTTCGTAAATTGTTTGGATATCACTCAACTTGTCCTGCATTTTTTGGATATTTTCAGAAACGTCGCTCTTGTCAGAAAGTTTAGGATCAAGCTGGTCGACTTCTGCGCCAACGCGGCGATACATTGTGCGCTGGAACTCGCGCTTCTTTTCCTTTTCTTCTTGTTCCATTCGCTGCTGCATTCGTTGAGTCGATGCTTGTGTATGGCTTTGGGTATGACTTTGGGTATGTTGTGACATTTTGAGATATCAGTGTGTATAATATGGTATATAGAATAATTTCTGTCTGCCTTTGAAAAAGTAGAGGGTATTGTTGGTACAAATGGATATCAGCCAGGGTATGTGACAAGGTTGGAAAAAAAAATAAAAATAGTGGGTGAATAAAATAAAAACAATAGAGAAAAAAACGCGTAGAGGGTGTATCAGATCACCAAGCTCGAAGGGCGTTGAAATGAAGATCATTAAAAAGATTTACTCAACTTATCTTGATTGATCAATACTAAATTTCAAGATATTGCCACTAATAATAAATTTATTTTCCTAATTATTCTGTTAATCAGTCAATGGTGGCAACTCTCACTTCCCCAACGCGGCTTTTTCGTGTATTGAAAAGTCAATATTGCTAATGCTTACATTAATATTATGTCATTCACCACTAGTTTATTCTGCAACTAGTTGCCAAAGCAAAAAAAAAAAAAAAAAAAAAAAAAAAAAAAAAAAAAAAACTCTTTAAAACTACAAAAGAAAAAAAATAAAAACAAAATAAAAAGTTGATAATTATAGCCAATAGTTGTTGGCATTCAGTTTACAAAAGACAAGGCAGAAAAACAGCCACACACTCTCCCTCTCTCATTGTCTCCCTTGGGTTATAGGGGCGCATGCTAGTAACAAAACCAGCATGACGACTAATGTGCAACGCATCAGACCAAAATTAAAAATCAAGAAAAAATAATAAAATAAAATACAAAAAAAATAATAAAAAATAAAATCAAACAAAGCAGAAGAAAGTAGAAAAGGAATAACTATATTCCGTCACAGTAGTTACATCAATGGTGATGATGGTGGTAGTGGGGCAGAGTCTCTCTCTAATGGCCAAATATATCAGGTCAGCAGAGCCTTACTCAAAGCCTAGCCTGGCACACTTTTTGGTCCCCGCCGCAGCCAACGTTTCGTTAAAAACTAGGCTTCAAAACGGGAAACAAGCTTTTTGTCAGTTTTTTTCTTAGTCTCCCACAGAGACATTTACCCACGTACCAAAGAAAATAAAAAAAAGTAGTCAAAAAACGGTAAATTCAAAGTAGCACAAATTAAATAAACACAGACTTTGTATCCAAAAAAGTGGTAGTAACAATAATAATAGTAATAATAACAACAATAATAGTAAGTCACAACAACAATAAATCAAAAATTATAAAATAAAATAAATAAATTCGTCATAAACAATAATTAAAATCACATCAAAATTAAAAAAATAAAAAAAAAAAGAAAAAAGAAAAAGAAAAGGCTCTATCCCTCCATCTCTCTCTCTCTAATCCCAACGCAGTCCCTTTTTTTGTCTAGTAAATGTCAGGCTGGTTGGGCGCAAAGTGTCTCAAAATATCCAGCCGGTCGTCAAAATACCTTTTGAACGAGCCTATCGACAAAGAAGACAACGGCGGCAAAGGTGCACCTTTCGAGAATGGAGATGATGAAGAGTTTTTGCCAGCAGCAGAAACACCACCACCACCACCACCACTAGAACTGTTGGACAAGGGCGAGTCGCAGCAGCTGCCTGTAGACTGGGGAGAATTGGAGGATTGGTCTTTGGGCGACAACACTGCAGAAAGCGGGGGTAACGAGGTACGTGGTGAAAGTACAGAAAAGGGTATACTGGAGTTACCCGAGACGACGCCATGGCCAATATCAATGCCCCCAACATTGCCGCCATGGAGTGAACCGATAACACCAAGATTACTGTTGGTGTTGGAGTTGGCAATACTGATAATGCGTTCTTCCGCAGAAGGAGTGGTCGCTGCACTGAATGTGGGAGACTGGGAGTAGGCCGAAATGGACGATGGCCCTTTGGGTGTCACGGAGAGTGCCATGCCAGGCGTGCTACACGAAGACGCAGCAGAGCCCTTGGTGCTGGATGGGTTGGGTAAGCCAACAGAAGTATTGCCAGCACAGGCACCATTATTGTTGGACGCAAACAGAGGAGGTAAAGTAGTCCCAACAATACTCTGCTGGCCAAACCCAACACCTTTATTCGAGGTCGAGCACGGCGGTGTCTTTGTCGAGTCCATGATATTCGGCACGTCCGGATTAAACGACGGCATAAACTCGTCAAACCCGTACTTGAGCCTGTCGTCACAAAAGGAGTAGAGCGGCTTTTCCAACACAAGGTCAAGCTGCCGTGATCTGTACAATGGAACACCAGTGGGGCTCATCAGCAGAGGATCAGAAGTCATGAAAAGGCCGCTGAGCTGGTAAGCACGCTTCTTGAAAAAGGAAACCATGCGCAGAGGATACTCCAGGCTACGGAAAGCGTCTTTTGAAGAAACTACCAGCGCAGTGTTCTCAATGCCAATCAAGTCAATAGGGCCAATAAACGAAAACTGAAACAAGTATCGGGCCTCTGGGAAAACAGCGTCCAACGCATGAGAAACAGCATCGAAAAAGGCGTAGAGAACAACGCATGCGTCGCTTTTGATGAAATCGATTGAAAACGTCAAGCATGGGAAATCGGATATCCACTCCTTGATAAAGTCATAAAGAACGTTAGGGTCGTAGATAGAGCTTTGAGTGGAATGGACGCCGTATTTGATAAAACCGTACACTCTGTTGGTGAAATCTCTGAGATAGTAGTACTCCTTCTGCGTATCAGCAGTGTCGGACATAATAAGCGGTTCGAGCTGTGAAATCTTTTCAATGAGTTCTTGGAAAAAGAAGTGAGGATACCGAGGAAACAGAATGCTCTTAATTGCTTGAGCAAGGGATTCGGTTGTGCAGATGGCGGTCTGTGTTGTTGAGGAGTTGATTTGAACCTTTTCCAAAATAGCACCAAGGCCTCTGCACATGTTGATGTACGAGTAAATGGTGTCGACTTGGTACATGGCGTCCCAGTACAAAATAAGAGATGTGCCGAGCAAAGCGTCAGTGTTGGCAGGAGAAACATGTTCAAGTTCGGCATCAAACTTTTTAAGTGCAAGCACACGATGTTTGTCGCTGAGATTGCGATAGTACTGATTGCCAGTCTTTAAGGCTTGGAAGCCAAACGAAAAGGCCATGACAGAGTGGAAAAGGCATTCGTGATGGAAAGCCAAGGCAAGAGTGTTGGACATCCAGTTGCCATATGCTTTTCTCATCAGATCGGTTTCAAAGCCTTGTCGAACCAAGTTAACAGTGTTGAGCAAGTCGCGGCGCTGAAGATCGGTGATTTCGCTGATACGAGCAATGTTGGGAATGCCCCTGCTGTAAAAGTTGAAGTGAGACTGGGGACTAGCAGGCGGAATACTGTTGATGGGATTGGTTCGATACGTTTGCTGTGCAGGATCAAAAGTGTATTGAGGATTAGAAGTAGTGTCGGTGGTGGCGGCGACGGGAAGATAGCTTTGAGCTGGAGTTTGTGGGACACTGCTCATAGCAACAGACGGTCTACCAGTGCTTTCAGGGTAGTGATATGAAGGTGGCTGTTTTGGTTGCTGAGTATATAGAGAAGGAGAAGAAGATGAGGAAGAGATCTGGTGGACAGAACTGACGGAACTGATGCTAGTATTTTGGCTAGTGTCCATTTCAAAAATGTCGGAAGTATGAGAGGAGTGGTGAGTGTTTGGGGCTGAAGTGGAAAGATGGCGAGGGTAATGGGGAGGCATTTGATCTGGAGGCAGAGGAGTGAAAGAAGCTGCTATTGAGGTGGATAAAACCGAAGAGGTTGTGGGAGGAGGGGGCATGATGATATTGTGGCTAGCAGTTGGGGCGAGTGTGGACGAAGGATGGTGGATTTGAGAATATACAGGCATGGCAGAAGCAGGCTGTTGGTGAGGGTGAAGGAGATGGGGGTTTTCAAGATGGCGGTGGTGATAGCCATAGGCCTGTGGGTGGGTGCTGATAGGAGGAGTAGCGGAATGCTGATGTTCTGAAGGAGTTGTAGCTATGGTTTCAGTTGCAGCGGCAGCAGCCTGCGCAGCCGCTTTTTGACGTTTATACTCGTGTTCCTTTGCTTGCTCCGGAGTGTATTTTTCATAGGGACAAGAGAGTTTTGCGCGCTGGCACTGAGAACAGCAGGGGAACTTCTCGTCGCACTTGATGCGACGCTGTTTACAAGTTTGGCAGCCCAAATGGGACTTTTTATGGGTTCTGCGGAGATGGACCTTTCGGGTTCCTTGTTCGTCTGTGACGAGGGTTGTACGAGGGCCAGCCGCTCGTTTGCTGGCCATGACCGATACCGAAGCGGAGCGAGGCATCGAAAGAGATTGGTTTGGTAGTTTTCAGGGGGCTTGAGATGTATGGGGGCTAAGTGTGGAAAAGGCTGAATGGGTGAGTGGCATATGGCTGAATATATATATTTATATATATATATATAAATTAATGAATAGGAGACAAAAAAAAAAAAAAAAAAAACTGAGAGGAGAAGGAAACAAGAAATGGGCTCAGAAAAAAAAAAGTAATTTTATTTATTAGTGGCCGCTGGGTTGCTGTGGCAACACAGGGTTAGGAGAACGGGTCAAGTTCGGCGTTCCACAAAGCCCAGGCCAGTCGAGTCCCGGCGGGTCCGGATCGCAAAAAAAATAATATAAAAATAATAAAAAAAAAAAAAACGAGCCACTTTGCGGAAAATCGGGCCTCAAGCAAAACTGCGTGGATTGCGTTTCCAGCCTCAAAACGCATTGGAAAGTCTTCAAAAGTCCTCAAAAGGTGTCCGAGTCAATTTTCGAATCGTTCTCAAATGCCCCAAAACACCTCGTTTAGATCCGTTGCCAAGCAAAAAAAACGAAAAAAAACGAAAAAATGGCACCCAGCGTTTGTGTGGAAATACGAATCGCCTATTATTTTTGTGTTTTTGTCCTGACAACGCGTCTAGACAGACCCAGACAAACAATAGAGTTTGTATCATTGTCCCTATAGTTGCCTCGTATTTTTTATTTTTTAGTTGACAGCCATGTGTCGATTTTCTAGGCTTTTGACAGAGCCCTGGGGCATTTGTGTCGCTCGTTGGCTACGCTGCGCAAGAAATGAGGTGGTCCTCGGTTAGCAAAAGCCAGGTATGAATAATCAGCCACACCAATTGGCCTGCACAAGCCCACCCCATCTCCGCATTTCTAGCTCTGTCCTATGTCCTATGTTCTATTTTGCCAAACTTTGCGGCTCTCAATTCGAGTTCGTATTGTGTTGATTGGTATTCCGAATACTACAATGATAATAAATAATAGTAATATCAGTATTTTTATTATAATTATTATTATTATTATTATTATTATTATTAAATTATATTAAATTAAGTTAAGTTACATTAAATTAAATTAAATCCCATTCGCAACTCAAATACATTCTTTGTAAACATGTCTCCCGCACTATTTCTTTTCCTGTCTTCCTTGTATATTTGCATTTACATGATGCTGTAAGTGCATGCTTCATCTCGAAATGGCCTGAGGCCTGTCTTCCAAGGAATCCCGGGATCTATGCGTTCCCCTGGCCTTCATCAATTCGGTGCTTAGTGCCTAACAATTTGTGCGTGTATGGAAAAATATGGGACTTTAATAAACCGCTCACAAAAAAAGAGCATCCGTAATTCTCGATAAAGACTCGTAAACCTCTCGGAAAATTTCTGTTTGGACCGTTTTCTGGCATTCTTTGGAAATACTTGTGGCAAAATAATATTAATAATATTAATAATACTAACATCCTTCAATTACATCAGTCACTATTGTTATCCCCTTCACCTCGGTGAAAAGATCCATACAACGAATATATCTCGCTTTTGTCCGGCTCTTCGATCGTATCTTCATATTCCGATCCGCTTTGGTCAACCTCCTCCTCCTCCTCCTCTTCAAGATCTTCTTCTTCAGGGCCTTTGTAGTACTCTTGTAAACCCACAATTTGTGATTCAATCCTCTCCATCGTACTCAATTCAGTGATGTACTTGCTCAAATGCATGTACTGCCCTTCAATCTCCTTCAGCTCTGCTTCACTATCCCCATCTTGCTCCTTTGCCTCTTTATAGCTTTCCAAACCCTTCTCAAAACCTTGTGTTTTCCTCACCCGCTGCTGCTTCTTCATCTTTTCCAATTCCTGCTTGCGCACCTCAATCTCACCTCTCAAATACTCCACCAAATGGACTTTCGACTCCAAATATGTAAACGTTTGCAAAACCCTGTAATGATAACCGTACTCTTGAAACCCATTTCTGTTTAGTAAATCTTTGTTATTCACAGTTGGCTTCAAAGCACTTGTACTCCCATGCCTGTGATTGCAATTATTATTGCTGTTCTTGTTGCTGGAGATGATACAACTGTTAGGAACGCGATCAACACTTCTTTGATTCATCTTTTCCAAAACTCTCAAATTCTTCAAATCGCAAACAACAGTCTTGACAATCTGCAGCCTTTCACGATCTAGGCGCGCTGCTTCTAGATCCAAAATAAGCTCCCCCAGTATATGCTGTATTGCTTGCTCTCGGCCGTCTAATACTTCTTGTTCTCGTTTTTTGTGCCCAGAATTGTCATTTCTTTGTCTTTGGGCATTGATAGCACTGGTGACATTCTTGCTCTTACTGCTGTTCTTGTTGTTGTCGTTGATCTTATGGACGCCCCTAAAGTTTCTTGACTTTCTGCACGTCTTTGCTCCCGCATCAAAGCTGCAACCGCAGCAGCCTTCAACACAGCTTTCGGCCCAGTCGTGAATAAAGTCACTACTTACGCGCAGCTTGGAATCGGAGTAGATACAACTATGGCCACTCCCATCGTCATTGACACTGACACAAGTGTGGCTACAACTAGGAGTTTCCACGCTGTCTCCGTTTCCGCTCTTCTTGAGGCATGGCTCCCTCTCAACTTTATCCTCCTCCTCCTCCTTGTTGTTGTTGTTGTTGCTGCTGCCAACTATTCGGCTATTGTTGGCTTCAAACTTTCCGCTATTGTTGTCAGTTTGATTGACATTCTTGTTATTGTTATTACTACTACTACCACTACTACTATTGTTGGTTTGATTGTTGTCAGTTTGGATGCCCACATGTCCCTCACAAATCTGGCCCGACTGTTTATTGGCTTGTAAGAATGATAAACCGTTAGGGTTCGTTGGATCATTCGGTAGAGGTTTGCTGAGCACATGGTTGTTTGGCAGAGGTTTGGTTGGGGCATGGTTGTCTGGCATCTGCTTGTTTAGATTATGTGTAAACCCTTCTAGCAATAACGTTTCGGGAGTTGAGCCAAAGTTTTTTGAATCTGAATCAAACTCCTTAGTATTTGGATCAAATTCCTTGACTTTAGGATTTTTGCATTTGGTGGCCGTAGGTTGGCATAATGGATAAAGATGTGTCTGTGTTTGTGTTGCTCTAGAATCAACAATGTCAGGACTGTTGAAATAACCAAATGTGTTGGTTATGTCGACACCTTCAATTGCATCAACTGTATTTGCTGCATTGACTTTCTTTACTGGGTGCTGCTTATTCAATTCACCATACGAAGCAGGCACCGACTGATGACGCGGTGATCCTAGACTTGCTGTGATCCTGCCAGCCGGAGGAACAACAAAATATTTGTTTCCAAATTGATGTGCTGCTTCTGCTGCTGCTGAGGTTGTCTCTGATCTGCCATTTCGCAGCATATGCTCTTGATACTCATGTTTTGGACTGTCTACAATCCTAGACACAGCTGAACGTAAAGATGAAGTAGGTGAGAGCGGATACTTTGTTTGCACTGTAGATAGCGTTTGTGCTGACAAGTTCATGGCTGTATAATTATTAGCAATATCAACATCTGACTGAACAAACGCAGCACCAGTTTCAGCAGATACACCATTCCCTACCTTTTTTTCCACTTTTTTAGGGATAGTCCGATGGCACACTCGAATCCACCTCCTCCTTCTCACAAACGAATGAAACCAGATATGAGACCCGTGCCAAGTATCTGAGCAAAACCTCCAAGAGTACGACCATCCTTGGTCATCTACGTCGCGCGCCATGTCGACGTACCAACTTGGCCACGTCCATTCCCAGGTAGGATCAGGCAGGTGGTAGCAGGTAATATCGCCAGTCGCTGGGCTCCCTGTTGCTCCACAGGTCCACGGCTCCGGGTCTGTGGGCATCAGCACGTTAGCACTGAAAAAAGGAAACCCTAAAATAAACCATCCTCTTTGGTTTTCGACGAGTACATGGACTGACTTTTCGTGGTTTTTGAGTCTATTCGCCGATGCGTTGATTTGGTATATCTGTCTTGTCAACAAATCCGCATGGTTATAAACTTTTGGAACCTGTTGAAAAATATAATCATTGCCATCAACGTCATCAGAATAATGCTTATAAGTACGACTGTTTCCGTCAAAAAGTTTTTTCTGGGTCCGGTAAAGTTCAGCATGAGTCTCGTTTCTTTGGCCAGTATAATGCGACAGATCCGACAGCACTGGGGTTTTCAGCATTTGTCCGGCCAACAACGGCTCTAGAGATTCTAAACTTGCTATGCTATGCAAACTGCTTTGCCGAGTCCGGGTTTTGAAAAAGCCTCTTGTTGCGTATTTCTTGTTTTTGGACCTGTTTTTGGACTTGTCTTTGTTATGGGCTAGGTGGATTGTCTGGGTACTATGATGGCTATTATTACTGCTAGTACTGTTGCTAGTACTGGTGTTACTACTAGCAGCCTTGGTTTTTGAATTTGAAATTACCGAGAATCTTTCCATCTTGATATCGACTCCATACATATCTGTTGGATAGCTGAACGACGAAACTGTCGAATTTACTGCCGAATACGCTGTTGGATTAATTGTCGGGACCGATCCATTATTGCCTCCTATTCCTAAACCCATTTCATAATTGTCTCTTGCTCCATGTCTTGACGACGGCAATGGAGAAGACAGCAGTGACAATGGAGATGCCAGTGATGTCAATGACGACAAGGAAGACGATGGAGATGATGGGTGTGCTTTTTGTACAAAACAGTTTTGTAATTCAGATTGCACTTGAAATATTCCATTCGCAATTGAATACTTAGGTATTGAGTTTTTGCCATTCTTGGAATCTGTTGTAGTATTATTGTTTCTACTTTTTGACGCATTTGTATTATTTTTGTCGTTTTGTCCGTTTTTTCTAGATTTTCCTGAGGAAAGCTCACGAAAACTAGACAAAAATCCAGGATGCTTGTTTTGTTTGTGAGATAAAGAGCTTTGTGGTGTTGTAACGGGTGCGGCTTGATCAGATTGTAGATGGCGCTGGTTTAGATCTTGTTGATCTTGGAACTGATCTTGAAGCTGGTGCTTAGGTTGGTTTTGTTGCAACTGGTGCCGTGATGAATGTGGACTCTCAAAAAATTCAAATCCAGGTAGTTTAAAGTCTGAATGTTGTTGAGAAACTGAAGCACCATCATCTTCTTCTTCCTCGTCTTCAGCGTCATTTTCTCCAAAGTCTTCTCCAAGATCAATTAGATCCGGACTCTGTGGGACACTGTCTTTCTCCATTGTTGGGGCTTCTTTTTATTCTTGGAGGAATATTCCGAATAAAATAAACCTGAAAAGCAAATAAATAAAAATAAAATAAAATAAAAAACTGCAATTGAGATCTTTTGACGAAGAAAAAATGAAATTTGGAAATCAAAATGAAAAACGTATATAAGCGTGTGGCTTTCAGAACACAACTTTCGTGATTTAATTGTCTTTTTTTTTTTTTTTTTTTTTTTTTTTGCCTTCATCAAATAATTTATTTTCTACACACCCATAAAAACATCAGTCAACACGCACAGATGTCGAAACCATCAAATAGCCAAATTATCAAAAGAACACAACGTAACGATGGCTACGACGATAAACAAACAGGAAACGCAGTACAACATGTTACACAAATTCCGAAAGTCGGGTCTTCAAAATCTGGCAATTTACAGCTAACGTTACCTCCAAATACCTCAACCACCTTATCTGCATCAGCCTCTTCCTCAGCTTCCTCTTCAGCAATAAAAACAGCCACAAACTCTCCTTCTTCGCTTGATGGTATCACAAAGTTTTCTATCACTCGACCTAAAAATGTGCTTGACGAAGATTCATACGTAGACGCGTTAGGACATATCATTACTCGCGACTATTTCCCGCGCGCAGATCCGTATGGCGTTGCCGCCATCGCGGCTCCCAAGCAAACGCTTACCCAGTTCCAAACACTACACACTTCAGAAGATAACGAGAGTTTTAATAAAATCCTTGAAAAAGAGGTTTTGTATAACCGCAGTAAAGATCCGTGGTTTTGGAAGAAGGATAGTAATCGCACATCGAGCCAGAAAGCTATAACTTATAGTTCTGAGGTTCCAAAGCTCTTGACCAGCAATAGTGGCAATAAAAATGATCCTTCAAAAGATGCTCAAAAAACAATAACAAATTCAACATCAAAATCAAAATCAAACCCGTCTTCTTTTTCTCGTTCTAAAGCCCTTGCTTCAAGAAATCAAACAAAATACGATTCAGAACTAGCACAAATCCTTCAATGGAAAGATACCCGACCAAAAGAACTAAACGCATGGGGATCCGACCCTTCTGCACCAAAGAACCCGCGTAACGCTTTGATGTTTTACCCAGAAGCTCATGACGGCGTCGGCTTGACCGAGCAGCAGATTGAAAACCAAAAGGCCAAAATAATCAACAACCACAATACCCGCTTTGAGCACCAGAAATCGTTTGAGGCTATGGCCAGGGAACAAGAGAAAATCGAAAGGGAAAATAAAAAGAAACAAATTGCGTTAGAGGCTAGTAAAATTGAATGTGAAAATTCTAAACCTGTGGTCAACGGCTTTTCGTTTGTGACGGAATCGACGTTTGAAAAAGAAAAGGAAAAAGATGAGCAAGAGGAAGACGCAAATGTTGATGAGCAAGATGGGAAGAAACTGTTTAAAATACAAGGCCCATCTTCAGCTGAACTGTTACATGAAAAAGTCTTGCAGAAAAAAATCAAAATGAGACGACAAGAAAAAAATAAAGCAGTGGCTGGAATATTTCAAAGATCTTCCTTATCATCATCACCACCATCATCAATAAACAAAAATAGAAAAAACCAATCTTCTAAGTATACTAAACTATCGCCAGCTGCTTCTTCGCTGCTAGCGTCGTTACAAAATACCAAAAGCGTTCAAAAAAATCCCAACTTCAGCATACCATTCTCATCATTAAGCGCATCACGCAAACCCGATGCCAAACGAAAGCTGTAATATTATGTATAAATTAATCCATCAATTATTAACATGAAATATTTTTTTAAAAAAAAAAAAGAATTTAAATAAATAATATAAATAATCTAATATTATAAAGTCAGTGGCATATCTTCTTCGTCATCGTCATCATCATCCTCCCTGTCTTGGTAATTAGTAGATGGAGCACCACGCTGCTGTCTCCACCTTGGAATCAATCCTTCTGTAATACTTGAACCATCATTTTCATTCTTTTTCAATCCTTTCAACCGTTCACCAATTCCTGAGAAAAATCCTTTGATTTTTCCATCCACTATTCCAAAAGCGCTTTCTGTGTTGTTATTGTCATTGTTGAAAGAATCAGTGCTGCCTCTGTGTGCAGGTGAGGTATCAGAATATGGCGTTTGGTGACTTGATCTCGTTGCTCCATTAAAGCTGCTGTTTCCCAGCACCCGAGCTTGGCCATGCCCAAACACTCCAGAATGGTGTGAAGAATTATACCGAGCCTCGTTGAAGTTGTCACTATTACTGCCACCATTACGGCTGTTTCCACCAGCTTCTGAGCCATTTTGCTCGAGCAAACTGCTGGTCGAGTCATTAAACGCAGAATTCGATCCTGCCGATGCTACCGCCGCTATATTCTGATGTCTGATTGAGTATGGGTATGACATGTCAGTCAAGGCGCGTCTGATCAAATGCTTTCCTTCAACAACAGATCCATGAAGCGGTCGACCTTGCTCGTCATAATCTTGTTCTTCGTCATCATCAAACGAAAGTCCAAATCCAAAATAGTCCCGCACACGGTCATAGACATGGAAAACAGTCATGAGCATGGGTATCAAGATAAATCGGGGTAACCAGTCATTAAAGTACTTTCCCAAAGGCGTGAGATTAATAAACTTTCCTAGGAAATCTTCAAAAACAGAATCACGAGAAGTAATCAAAGTAATAAAGTTGAACGATAAAGGAACAGTAAGTCGACAAGCGTACATGGCATAAAACAGCAACGAGGATGGGTCAGTGTGTCTGTAAACCAAAGCGTACACTTTGAAAATTCGAATACGAGTCAAGCTCGATAATGCACATGCACACATGTATCCCAAAAACAATGACGAAAGCGTTTGCTGCCAGAATCCTGTGGTATACTTCATTGAAATGTTGACAATAGACAAAACTGTGCCATGGGTAATTTCGGACCATACAATTACAATGCTCAAAGCTGCAAAAAAAACAGCAAAAAAGCGTTGAAGCTGAGGTCTGATTATTGAATAATACCAAAAGGCTGCTCGAGGTGGTAATGGAGTCTTTTTGAATCTAAAGACTAATGCTGAGCTTTCTTTAGAATTGAAAATGTCTTCCACTCTTGAAGCTTCCCGTAAAAGTTTTTGCCAGTCGGCATCATATCGAATAAGTCGGTTGCGAGCTGTTTTAAAACGGCTGGTCAAAGAAGAAAGGTAGTCATCGTTAATCATTGAACGGTCAACCTGATTTCGGGCATGCCCAGTGACTGGAGTCGATGAAGTATGGTTTGTTAATGGAATTCCAGGTCCAGCTTCAACTTTAGACAAAAGTTCATCAATCCATGGTGTGTACTGTCCAATATCTCTGAAAGGGCGTAAAGCCATAACTTCAGCGGCAATATCAGCATAATCTGACAAGGCCTCAGCAATCGCATCATTAGCAGGCATTGCCTGTTGGTAAAAATGACGCAAGCATTCTGCCGAATTTGCCTCAACCCACAATCTTCGAGGAAGGTTGATGAATCCATGGCCCATAAGCCAAAGCGCCAAAACAAGAGCATATGAATGAGACAAAGCAATTGCCAAAGCTTTAAGAGAACCAAACGAAAGGCCAGAAGACAAAATCACGTAAACCAATCCTACACCACCCACAACCAACAAAACCAACTGGTACTTTGCATTCCGACGAAACGAGTCAGCAATCTTGCGTGTTGTGCCATAGTACCCTGAATCGACAAATCCTTGAAGACCTGGTAAGATTGCCCAAGTCAAAAAGAAAGCACCCCAGTAAATGATTCTCCAAAGAATTAACCGAGCCTGAGCGCTGAGGTAAAAAAATGCAGCGGAACCCTTTGACGAGGATGCCAAATCAATTGGGACCAAAACTACAATTGAGCATGGAATATAAACAGCTAGGAAGAGCGGTAGTAGCAGGTATAACGGTGTTGAGCGTAAACGAGTGTATACTCGCATGCCACCAAAAGTCACCACAGCTGTGGCCAAGAAAGCCAGCAAAACCCAAATCCACTAAAACAACAATAAAAACGGTAAAGAAGTACAAATCATTGGGTTAGTAGTTGCTAAGAAACGTTGTGTTTTTCAAATCATGAAAAAAGCTTACCATGTTTTATATGTGAAAGCAAAAGTGAGCGATATTTAAGTGTGTGAGTGTGCTGTGTATGTGTAAGTGAAGAGGTGGCAGATTTAACACAACTTTTTTTTAGTTTTTGTAGCTGTTCCCAACTTTTCCCATTACCACAGTTTCTATACACATCATGAGTATTGACAATTGGCTCGACACAACGTAAGTAGAGGGAAGCAACGACAGTTTAGTAATACTAAAGCTGACTTGCGATGTGTAGGTCGAATGATTCCTCGATTGCTGGAATTTTACTTATTGACAATAAGTCTGGTTTAAGCTTAGGCTGTATGTTTTATTCTCTTGATATCTGATGACCCGTTTCTTGTCATATTCTAATCATTATAATTTCATTCATTAAACCAAATAGGTCGAGGTATTGCCAGCAACGATGACTCTCCTCAGATAAAATGGCTTCTCGATACACAAGCCCCTTCAGAATCTCCAGATTTTTTGGCGTTACGCCATCGCAACCATACAGTCTACATCACTAGAAAAGAATCGCTCATCACCGCCATTTATAAACCAGCTACTAACGACGTTTTCTCATGATCTTTTCTTCCTTCTGCTTTAATGATAATGAATACTTTTTGAATTTTGACTTCTTCTTATAACTTTTTTATACAACCTTATTGTCGTCGTTGTTTTCTCTTATTTTTTGTTTCAGTTGCATTATATTGTTTGTCCCTTGGTTTTGATGTATTTGAAATATCGCCAATCTCAATTTAATTTTTATTGTTAAACTTTTATTGTCAAGCGCGTTTTATTGTTTTTTCAAGGTTCCTTTCAGATTACTCTTTTCTACAGCTTTGGAAAGGTTTTTGGTGATTTTGTCTTGTTTAATCTAGTAAATATGTTTTTTTTCATATGGCAATGACTGATAATATAAACTATTTTGGTTTCATTCAGAGAATCTGCTAAATATTCTACATATACACTTGTATGCTTTTGTATATATCCTTGTGTTTTCGAATGATTTCTTTATACCATCAGTAGTCTTATTATCTACAAGGTATTCAATGAATACAGCTGAAGATTTGTCGCATTATAATTAATATTCAAACTGTTGCTGATATAAACCAATTAGGCTGCATTTCAATAATAAAAGGAATTACAAAACACACTCGGCTTAAAATTCATAAAATGAGTTACCGAAAACATTCCAAACCAAGATAAGCATCCATCTTCTAATCAGTAGAAACAAGTGAAATAACTACTAGTGACATGCAGGGTAACCTTTAACTATCAAACATGGGTTGTTTTTGTACACATTTGTATGTAACTGATTTCTATTGAAGGCAAGATTAATCAACCTTCACTGCTTTTCATATTCCAGCCTCTTTTTAACCTTATTCTCGAAACTTATTCATAGATCCCTTCAAAAACAATCTGCCAGCTTCTCTTAAATTCGCATACAGTTTTCACATTTCTTGATACACTTTGTTCAATTGCGTACTACGCTTTTTCATCATATTTGTTCAAAAACAATGCTGCATTCACGAAACTTGTACTCTGTTCTTGCACAGTGTATTTCTCAAGACGCATCTGCTGACGGCTCAATTGTCTCGTCCATCTTGATCACCCTTTCTGGTCAAACTATCGCTTCATATCATTCAAATAGACCACCTCCACCGCCCAAAAACATTTTACACACGTATCGTTTTTCAGACGAACCAGACGACATTGTTGTTTCGCCTAGTAATACTGTAAAAAACAAATCACATCTATATTCTGACAGCCATGCAGACAATAAAAACCAATCCATACCCCAAAACGAACTTTTAAATGATGACCAACAGCTCTCAAACTTTCAAGTAACTCGTGCCGGTAAAACAAAAGTGTATGCGTTATTTGCCTCATCAGCATGGCAGCAATATCAGCAGGCTGGAATGAACAAAATCATCATGACACCACCTGCTGTTGTACCTCAGGCTACTCCTTCCTCTGATAACAATAGCACCCAACGATCTTCTTCTTCTAAATCTTCACAAAACTATCCTGACAGATCAAGAGAACAAGGTTACAAAGAGTCTAGAAGCCAAACCAGCAAATCACACAAACTTGATCGCAACTCTACAAACAAAGACAGCGGTGACCGAGAATGGATATCCTTTTCTACAGAAACTTGTGGTGACCGAGGTGCCACGATTTTCATTTTGAATCTGAAACTTAAAGAGTCTCAACAGGAATTGCTTTTGATTCTTGTGAGTGATGCTGATTGTCCTATGGGAATGGTTCTGAAAAAAGCAAGGGAAACTGCGGCTGTACTAGAAGAAGGATTGAGCTCTTATACCGTTCCTCAATACTAAGTCATAAACAAAAGAAATACCCAAACTGCTGTTTTCAAGAAAAAGAAAAGAAACAGCTTAATTAATTAATGATCACTTTATTATTTCCACTACATTATAATTAGCTAGACCCAAATCATATAACGTTCATACATTTGCTATTAATCTTGATTATACATGTTATCAAGCGTCAAGTTGTCTTTATCTTGTTTAGAGCTCTTTTCTTTATGACCCTTAATGGTATGGCCAATCAATTTCCTAAGCGATCTTCCCGTTTTTGGCCTCTCCTTTTCCTTTTCCGTTTCCTTTTCTTTTCTATGGCGCAAAAAATGTCTTCTTGATCGTTGGCCTTTCACTTCTACTGCTCCCTCTTCATCATCATCTTCTTCTTCTTCTCTACCTTCTTCTTCCTCCTCGCCTTCTTCTTCTTCATTCCTTGATGGACCCTCGACCTTCTTTTTGTCTCTTAAACTTTTAGTCAGCCTGGTAGAAAATCTTGATTTCTTGCCCTCGCCTGGGCTGCTTTCAGATGTCTCACTGTAGTCATTACTGTCACTTCCTTTCCGTGATTTTGTATTTTCCAATTGGTTTCTTGGACCTCTCAAACTACGCTGGCTTTCCTTCACTATTTCGCCCCCATAAGCTTTGTGCAAATTGTTAGTTCCTTGAACAGTTTTTCTTCTAAAGAAATTATGCTTAGATTCCATGCTATTTGGACTTTTCTGGTCTGGAAAATCGATATAGCCACCAGAATTTGCGTTCATCATAGCGGAAAAGTTATCGTTTGTCGGGTCTTCTACGTTATGGCGTCTTCTAGTCGCACTCCTAAACCGACTAGTATTGAATCCCAATACTGTTTTATGTCGAGTAGGAGAGCTTTCATATACCGGACTATTCATTGATGATCTCCGAGCGAAATTAATGTTAGATATTCTACTGGTATCATGGTCCGCAGAAAAGTCTCGAGATTTTGCATCAGTTTTTCTCGAATAATTGTAGGAATTCTCTTCATGGTGTGTATTTTCGCCGCGGGATGGCTTGTAGTGCTCATGGTTTGGCTCATCAAAGTCTGAGTATCTTTTACTATATCTCCAGTCAGCTTGCTCGTTTAGCTCCTCCCTTCTTTGGCCTTTATCCACATTTGGCCTATGATGATCATACTTCGAACCATTTTTTTCAAACATGCTAGCATGGTGACTCATTAATACATTTTTGTTACTGTAACCCTGTGACTCTCCAAACCCATTTGAATACTCATAATTAGTTTTGCTTTTGTGATCCGGCATCGCTAATGGATAGTTTGGTGTACTGGAAAACGCTTGCTCCTCTGCTGGATCCCATGAGTTGTCAGACTGGTAAGAGTGGATCGAATTTATCATTGAGTTTTTCAAAGACTCTGAATCATTACTTTTAAAAGGTTCAAAGTTGTTGTAACCAGAATTTGTGTATTCTTGAGCCACTTGAAAGTCTTTAGATGGAATCCAACTTCTCTCGTCCTTTTTCTGGGACCTCAAATGCCCCTGTTCAAAGTTTTGTAACGCCGGATTCTGGAGCATCTCTGATCTGCTTTTTTCAAAATACATTTCCTGTTTGTGATTGTTGAATTGGTTGTTAAGTCTGTTAGTATTACTTGAGGGATAATTTTGAATGGGAAACTTGCTAGTAGGTAAACCACGTTGAGCTTTTTCTAAGCCAGGACCAGTAGCAGCCTGGTGAGATTGAGTTCCATTATAAAAAATATTTTCAGTGCAATCAGATTCTTCTTGACTTGTGTTTTCTTCGTCAAAATCACTTCGACTAATATTACTGTTGAGAGTCTTTGGAACTGGATTAGCAGGTTCTTCAGCCCAGACATTTTTTGTGAGAGGCTTGTCATCAAAACCATTATTCATTTTAGCTTCAGACTCGACGTCCAGGCTTTCAAGTTTTGGTACCAAGATTTCTTCCTGGCTGTCACTGTCAGAGCTATCATCAGGCTGAATTGGACGGGTTGACGATTCTTGGTGTGAAACTTGAAATTCATGGTTGGAATATTCAATGCTTTTGAAACCAGAAGAGCAAGCGCTTTTAACATGCCCATCAGTTCTCTCATTGTTTTTGACTGTCAAAGGCATAAAATTATCAGAGTATTGATTTGCTGCTGAAAGCAACTTGGAAATAGCGCCGTAATTGTCTTGGGTGTTTGGAATTGTAGACAATTGTAGGTTTCTAGATAATAAAAAATCAATTATAATGATACATAGTGCGGTTAGTAGTGATTCACAAACAAAACAAGCATACTTAACTTCGACCGAATTTTCAAAAGTTTTTGATTCTCGTACAACTTATTTTTCAAACTGTTGTTCTTTCCAGTCGTATATTTTCCCGATAATGTGGCTTGGTTGCCAATTGAGTTACCTTCAATGCAAGACTCAAAAGTTCCATTGTTGATACTTTCCAAAGCTTTGCGTCTTTGAGCCTTGATTTTTTCAAACACCAAGCAAACAGGTTCTTCATTCGACTTTTCCATTGAATACTCATCTTGGTACCTGTTGTTGACTCTGGAGCGTACTCTTTCAAAAAGCTGAGGCTTGGGTATGTAGTCCTTCATATAAGCAAATGGCACACTAAACCGTGGATCTTTTGAAACCGCTTTAAAGTAATTCTGCGAGATTAATTCCTCATTGACATCCTTTTCATCATTTTCCAGTTCATCACTATTTTTAAGTGTCGTAGCTTTTTTTTCGTCGCTAGGTTTGTGTTTGTTGTCAGTTTTGTCATATGTCAAATCAATTTTGCTTTGCGAGCTCGATTGAGCGTCGTTTTTCTCTGGTTTGACAGTTTCTCCATTCAACTGTTCATTTTTTGAGTCATCGTTATGCTCAATTGTTGACCAATTGTGGCCATAAAGCTTTAACCATGTCTCACATGTGATTCCTTCATCAATTCGTTGAACCACAGTTTCTTCATCGTGTTCATGATGAAGCTGACTGTGGTTGGTAGTAGGACGAATGAGATGTTCCATCGTTTATCGGAATTTCGAACTGTGAATAGGTTTGAGGAGTGTATATGTGAGTTGAATATTAGATCAGAATATCAAAATTGTTGCTTATCTTTTTCGCTTGGAATTTGGTAAATTGTTTTTGAATAGTTGGCGTTCATGAGTATAGCATTTGGGGAAAACTGGAAAGTATTCGTCAAAAATATGTTTGCACTTTGAAAATGGAAAACGACACACATCAAGTGTGACCATTATTTCATTGCAAAGATAGCTTTCGACGCACACAAAAACTATGACTACCTAAATTTTAAAAAATTAAAAAAAGGATAAGATTTTAAACCAGATATGTTTTTAAAGTATATTTTAGACATGAATATTTGTATTTCATTTCTTGTAAGGTACATTGAAACTTCAAAGTCTCATCATTGCTATTATCTTTTGGAGTTGAAGATTCCACGGATTAACTGACTTAACCCTTTTTCTCTAAATAAATTTTTTGAAAACATATCTTGATTATTGGGATTCAGTAATCTGAATAAAAAAATTTTAATAATTAGTTTATATTAAGCATTTAACTAAATGATCCTTTGGTGAAATTCCAGTTCTTAATACACCTATATTTCCAGCTTGTTGCGAAAATACTGATTAGCCTTTTCTAGTACTTTTTTAATTAACTGTTCATGAAATATGTTTTAAAACGTGAGAGTTTGGTCTCTCGCCAATGGTTTGACTATTGCTAAATATTTGTTTTTATTTTTTTTTTTGGTTTATTTTATTTTTTTATTGGGAATGTTTAAATAATAATAAAATGGTAATTAATTACTTATTAGCTCTAAAAAAGGTATAAAATCTAAACTCAAAATACATATATTAAATGAAAAAAATAAATAAAAAAGCAGTATTAATTATACAATGGTAAACTCATCGGAAAGATTCACTTCCCAGTCAGAGAGTTTGAATCTATCGCCATATGGTTTAAGAGCTCTTTGCAAGATTTTGTAACTTCCAGGAGACAGAGCTTGACCAGCTGCAGTTTTTGAGATTATGGGAAAGTTGGTTTCTCTAGCAAAAAACTCTTGAGGGAAAATGTAATCAGGAGAACGTAAAGGACCATAGAATTTGTGAGATCCAGCTGTGGAGTTAGTTGAACGCTTTGAGAAAAGAGAGTTGAATGACCCGTTGTTTCTTTTACTCTTCTTGCTAGAATTGATGTCTTGCAATGTGAAATCTTTGGAAATGTCAAAATCAGACGAAACAAGATCTAGAGAATATTCAACTGTACCATAATTGGTATTGTAAATAATTTGAGGATATTTTGACTTGCTAGAATCAAAAACAAATGGAGCATTACCTGGAACAAAGTCAGTGTCTGGAGAGTAGGTACCAAAAGTGATTGGTTGAGTCAGAACAGGAATGGACTTGTAGGCATTATATGTGACTGCAATATATGGAACTCTGGCATCAGGACCATGGGAAGCTTTGAAAATGACACTTCCTGTGTACATGGAGTTTTTGAAAACTGGCTTGTCATCAATGAGAATATCAAATTTGACCTTTTTACTGGATCCAGGGGAAAGAGTAAATTGGTTGGTGTGAAAGACAACTCTTTCAGTATCGGTGGCAACAGGAGGGGGGAAGAAGTTAATTGCGTTTGTATCTTCAAAGTCATTAACCACAAGTGAAGCCTTAGAATCAAGTGTGTATGTTACAGGTCTCTTGTACTCGTTAGTGACAGTGATTTCAAAAGTGTTCACATGCTGAGGATCACGAGATGCGTTGACGGAAATAAAAGGAGGATCAACATATGTCTTTCCTCCAATAACAGTATGATATGCATGAACAAGACCATTGCCTTGCTGAACAAGGGGCGCAATTCCATCAGTAAATGTTCCAAGACCAGAGTACCACTTCAACGGCTGAGCATAACTAGAAACACGGCTTTTGAACTGAGCGTTTACATCATTCCCAGCAGGGCGGCCTCTAGACTTTGAAAACCCACGCTTTTCCAAATAAAGAGCAGCAACTCCAGCAATATAAGGACAAGAAAAACTGGTGCCAGATACAGTTGTGTATCTGTGATTCAAAGATGACGAAAAAACACTTCCACCTGGAGCAGAAACAGCTGGGTTGAAAAAGCCGTCATAAGATGGACCCCAAGACGAAGTAGGGTTCATCAGTCCAGCGCCAGGTGTGTTAGCAGGCACTTCTTGAGGGAGAACAGAGCTGTTGAAAACCATTTGAAAAGAAGCTCCGTTTTTATACTGATCAGCTATCCAAGAAGCAGCAGCAGAGGGGATTGCAGCAGCTTCTATAAGAGGAGACTCCAAAGGATAAATAGTACTGTAAATGTATTGAAGCGAATCCTGCTCAATAAAGATAGCTCTCTCGTAACCCAGCTTAGATGCAACTGTAAACTGAGTTCTTCTACTGCATTCAGAGTTTTTGGCAAATGGCATAAGAAGAATACTGTTTTTTTTGGCAGGGAAACCATCAGTAGTACAAAAACTGCGAGGCACATAATCAATATCAAAAACGCCATCAAGGGAGAAAACACCAGCTAAAGTAGAAACGTAATTCACAGCTTGAGGAGTATCAGACTTGTCGGATACAATATAAGCAGGCCAGGCCACTAATTTATCTGTTTGCATGTTTCCAACAATAACAGCATTAGAAGAAGAGCCACTTGAACCATAATAAGGACCCATATCTCCCGCATTACCTGCAGAAAAGATAATGATAATACCAGTGTTGGAAACACGAGATACAGCAATCGAAAATGGATTGAAAGCCCAAGAAAGAGTGTCATCACCTGAAATGGAAATAATATCAACTTTATCAGAAGCAGCTCTTTCAATAGCGCTCAATACAATGTCAACACTAGTTGCACCTGCACCAGTGAATGTACGATACATTCTGAACTTAGCATCAGGTGCGACACCAGTGAGAATTGGACTGTTTCCCAACGCAACACCAGCGACTTCGGTTCCATGACCATCAGTGTCATTTGGATCATTGTCAGGCTGTGGAGTGTTTGAACCGTCGTAGTTGTCACCAATAAAGTCATAACCACCTAGGAATTTTCCTTTTAGAGCGGGGTGCGTAGAATCGACGCCAGTGTCAAGAAATCCAATAACAACATCTTTTCCTGTAATCCCCTCATCGTGGACTTCAGTAACATGGGTTTTAGCAAATGGTTTCCAGCCGCCAGTGTTGATAGCAGCAAGCTTCTTAAGTGCGGCTTGAGCAGGCGATGATGGAGAAGATGGAGAAGATGGAGCGGCTGAAGGTTTTGGCTTGCAAGAAGATGGATTTTCCCAACCTTGTGTGTAATAGTTTTTGCATTCAATTGAAGCGTTTTCGGCGGGCTTAGGAGGGTTAAACGTATATGATGACCCGAGACACGATTCGTAGTACTTGGTTTGATTTCCGTAAATATATTTTAGTTTAAGCAATTTGCTGATAGCCTCTTCAGGAAAAAGAGCACGTTTGTCAATTGAATTATCTGATGTAGTTTGTCGAGAAAATAACACTTTTTCAGATGAAGCTTCATCGTTCAGTGCTTTAGTATCACGTTTTGTTATAACAGAATCAACCCAAACCTCGTCAACGACAATCAGTGATTTGACTGACTTCATAATGTTTGGATCAGAAGAAGAAAAAGAAACACCTTGGAAAACTAGTGAGTAGTTGTTTACTGGAGTGACAGTGCTAAGGTCAATAATTGAGCTAAGCTCCTTGTAGAAGTAGTCGTAGTTGCTCAAGTACCGGGAGTATTTTTGACGAGCCAGTAAAATATCATCATCAAACTTGACAATGTATTTTGTAGAAACAGCAGCACATACAGTTGTTAGTAAATAGCATAAAATAATGCTTAAAAGTTTTGATGTAACCATTATGAAGTAAGTGTTGTCGAAACAGAATGCTTTGAAGATTTATAAAAAATAAATAAAAAAATAAAAAAAATAAAAAAAGGCAGAAGCTTCAAGATTTATATAGTAAATTAATTATTTGACTAATCGCGTATCAGTGTACAAGTTCCATTGTTAGATGAGTCAAATAAAATGAATAAATATTAAAGGAGAAACAACAAAAAGTTTTAAAATGAGGCGATTGTAGGGGATTAAAGAATTCATAAAAGTAAAGGAAATAAGCTTTGAAAGTAGGTAATTATACAAATGAGTTATTGATACTATCAGTCGGAATTATTCTGGTTTTTTAAGATGCAGCGCGTGTATCAAGTTTTGACTAGTTCTTTATCTCAATTTGCATACCTGTCACTCAGATGAATGAATGGCTCTGAACACTTGAACGACTTAATTCATATCCAAGATACAATATATGAGTTCCCTTTTGTTACAATCAATTCAGTCAGTCAATAACGATACTTGATTTAAATAAAAAATTTCATTTATTAAATATATTGGATTGTTTTGTGTACATGTTTTTCTATGGAAAATAATATAAAATGAAGCTCAATCGAATTCGACTATGAGCAAAATAAGTGTAATATAATAAAATTAAATACGATGCCATATTTTGGAGACTAGGGTAAGTGCTAGTGGGAAGGTAGCAACTTGAAGCCTTTTTCTCAATAGAAAAACTTCAAAAACGTAAACGCATGGCATAGTTTTTTCTTAAAACCATTCAACAACCCTAAATGGGCATATTATTACGATTCATTACTTGGTTCCCCCGAAACAGCACGGCTGTCACAATCACCCAACTGATTGTTCCGTCCCAATTAGGAAATACCTGATAATCAACCAGTGTGATATACTTTATTTTGTTCGTTTCGTATTTAACATAACCAGAACATTTTTAAAAATATCAAATAATATCAAGTGCCAAAAAATTCTCGTAGTTGTTTCAAGACAGTATGATTTTTATTTATAGCCAATATTTGATTTTCATCTAAGGCAGTGGTTTATCAATACTCGAAAGTTACAATGAGTCTTTTTCAAGGACCACATTTAATTCAATTACAATAACCATAGTAAGTATTCATTGTGACCAGGGTCTGAAATCTAACCACCAATGCCGTTTGTTTTAAAAACAATGATTGAAAGATTCTTAATTCATCTCTTTGAAAATATTGTTTAATCAAATGTGCTTCGGCGGATACATTTACTTCAATTCATAACCACCACGGTTCACTATTTAACAAAGATCAAAATTGTTGGTAATGTTTAGAGTTGATGACTTGTATACATTATTTTATTTGGTAGCTAGTACGTCATATAATCTTTCCAAGTTAAAGTCAATTGTTATAATTAAGAATTCTCATCTGAACATTGCTAGCTTTTGTAGATTTACTGTTTTTGGTTGAATTGCTGTTGTAAACATGGATGCTCATCACTCTTTAAGATGGAAATCATCACAACATCTTTATACTGTTGCTAAAGAAATATATTTGAATGCTGAAATCATTCTTTGTAAACCTTTTCAAGTTACCTTTTTTAACAATGTGGTTTCTTTTGCAAAAGTTTGAACACATAGAATATTCAAATTCTCGGTTAGCTCAAACCTATCAAGATTCTGCAAAATTCTTCCTGGTTTTATAATGGTTTAAATTTGCTTGTTTTTTATTTCAAAGGCCGAGCCGTCGACGAGTCAAGCATAGAGTTCAAAAGAACTGTTTAAAAAATATGTTGTTACTGGCTTCATGACTTGCGCATTAGGCTTAATTGCCTTTTTTTTCCTAGACATGGCAGAAGAGCTCAACTTTCCACCAATTAAAATAGTTTTTGTGTCACCTGGTGCTGAATGTTTAATGATTTTGAAATTAAACGTTGTAGGGGATATTTAGAATAAATATATAGGTATGCCGAATTTTGGAAATTTTGGTACAGCAATAATGACTGTAAAGCATTTTTTTTCTTTTTCTAGTATTTGTGTTTATTACTCTAACTAATTTAGCATGCCTACTTTTGAAGAAATAAACAAACAGTATTTAAAATTGTGAAGATTGAATTTTCACAAGTATCAGACGGAAATGCTTTTCTTCGCAACATTGACTGCATCCAATCGTAAAAAAAAAACACTTAGACAATCACTTTGGAGATTGAATGAAATTGAAAAAGTTTGACTCAATCCGTTTGCTCAATGTTAGTGGTGCAACTTCTAAGCAGTCACTAGCATGGTTCAACACATTCATGTTCAATTCATCCATTTCTGGGCCCGCTGCATGGAAATCAGATTCAAAAAGCAGCAAGCCATCTGGAACAGCCGAAGCGATCTCACCAATATTTTTTCGGTTCAGCAAATATGACAAAGAAACATAAATTAGTGGCATTTGTTCGGTCGAATCATGTATATTTTGGGCTTTTTGTTTTCTTTTTGAGACTGGGCGGTACCAAGTAGACTTCAAAAACTCGGAACTACCAGTGTATGAGTGTAAGCATACAGCGGGAGGCCAAGCCGGTGTTTTTTGAGACTTGTTGTAAATGCCTGATTGAACAATATCGTATACTTGAGCAGGGCATTGGACTGCATGAACAGAAATTGGTCTATTCAATTCTACGGATAATTCCATTTGCTTCAAAAACACAAGTTTTTGGTGCTCCAATTGCACCTTGTAAACTGAAAGAATGCGATTTGCGGATATTTCATTTGTACTATCTGAGCTATTATTGGCATTAGATCCAACAGGAAGACGAAACGCTTTATCAAGACCACATTCTCCAACAACAGCATTTGGAAAAGCTTTTAAATATTTTTTGATTGTTTCCAAAACTTCTGATAATGGCAACGGATCAGGAAGGTCATCAATAAACTCTTGTGTGGGCTCGGGGAAAAGAGTGTATTTGTAATGCTCAGTCTTGTTGAAGGGTTTTGAATGAAAATAAGAAATGTCATCATATAGCTGATAAGAAAACCAAGGATGGTATCCGAATGCAGGAACAACTTTGTCTGAATACTGGGTAGCGACCTTAGCCACAAGCCCCATGTCCTGTGCGTTTGTAGACATGCAAATTAATTTTTTAGTCTTCATTCCAGCTATCAAATTGAGCTTGGAAGGAACATCAGTTGGATGACAATGAGCGTCATAAATATTTATTTCTTCAGTCATTGTTTTTGGTTGAATACAGTCTCAGTAGAAGATTTTTGACTTCTGATTTGTGAAACTTTGAATTAGACAGTAATAAATCAGGTTAGATAATATAATGATTCAATATTGTCTTTTAAAAAGAGCATGCAATAAGTGCCAATGAGTCTCTTAGTTATAATGACGAAAAGTCTTTGAAGTTGAAAAAACTAACTGGTTTAGCAATTTTTAAATTTCTTTGACTAACGTCAAACATTGCCATGACGGACAAAATCTATACCAAGCTGGTGGAACCATACAGAGTGACGTAAATCTGAGACCAGTTTTAAGCAGAGAAAAAGCGGGGAGTTCTGAAAAGTACTACTCAGATACCAAAAATGCACTTAATGATTACACAACAGATTTCTACAATTGATCTGTGTAATTTCAAGAGCTACGCAATAAATGTTGTTCTTAACAAGATGATGGTGTTTTGAAGCCAGTGTTTTTTTTTCTGTTTGATATACTAGATGTAGAAATTACAATTATCATTCAAAGTTTTCAATATTAGTAGATGAAACTATCCGTACCAATACTGGCTACTGACTAAAATCAGTTTGTTTCTATGAGTTCAAACTTGAAGCGTCTAGTAATAAATAGTCATAATCAGTAATAACTAGTCATGCCATAATGAAAGTAGAGTTTGCATTTATAGATGATTCAAGCTTGTAGGCAATCAATTTATACACTTAACCTGCTTTTATATATATTACTCATTTGTGTAGCTACAGATGAAAATATACTTAGTCAACTCGTGTTTTTCAAATCACAAAATTTTGATTGGATTTGAAAAACTTGGCTGATAACAAATGTTATCAAGATGTAATCCGTTTCATTTTCTAACAATTGAACTCTCTTTCAAAAGATTGCGATTGGTGCTAGAAAGACCTAAAGCATTGTGATTTTTCACTACAATTTGAAAAAGCAGTTTACAAATCTTGCCGATTGTACCCACTTTGAGCCGATCAGATCACCTTTATCACACATGCGTTTTGGTCATCGTAAGGCTTATCAAACTATTCGAAAAAGTGTAGTTGACGTTTAAATACAGAATCACTCTCTCTCGCAACAGCTCTATCTAAACCGATTTTCAACATCAATGACCTTTGTTCCAGGAATTCTTCAAATCCAGAATTTAAGTATTACTTCAAGCGTATAGAAGGTATTTTTGCCATTCACTTTTTGAAAAACGGTAAATATTGGCGAT
>JAKTYL010000071.1:58312-121496 GCA_030578715.1 Magnusiomyces tetraspermus
TATACTTATATCAAAAAATCGGTTTTTTTTTTTTTTTTTTCATCTCATTGATCTATTTTTTGTTTCAGTTGTATCTTAACTTGCCTCATTTTTCTCAATTGATGTTTTATACACTTTAAACTAAGACACATATTCTACGTCACTTTATTATTGCCAAATATAACTCCCCTTTTTACTATTAGCTGAACTTATTTGGAGCTACATTTTTTGGCGTTTGACAATTTTTCAACATGAGGTACTCAACTTCATCTGTTTTCGCTTTAGCAGGCGTATGGCTTTTGTCCGTATTTGTGATTTTCAGTGGTCCTTCTACTGCTGTGAAGCATTTCCTGTTTAGAAAGTGCGATCAAAATCCATTTTGCAAACGAAACCGACACATTGCTGACTACGCAGCTAATCCTGAACACTCATCCACCTATACCTCACCTTACCAAATTGATCTTGCATCTGTCTCGACCGGTGATAACTCCAAATTGAGTGGTAATATTTTGAAATCCACACCTGCTGGTTTTGTCACTTTACCATTCACACTCTCGTTTTTGGAATCTGGAATTACACGTTTCACACTGGATGAAGCCAGAAGACAAGATGGAAATAACAAAAATATTAAGATTGAGGGACCTAGCCCTGACAGCTTGAGCAAACCCAGATACAATGAGCTTGATCAATGGGTTCTTATTCCTGATCACATGAAGCTAGCGGATGGCTCTTCAGTTACTATTAAGCAGGTTGATACTGATCTTCAGATCAATTATGGTAAAGGAAACTCGCTTCATCTACAATCAAAGCCTTTCGGTATTAAGTTTTATAGAAACGGTGAACTTCAGGTTGTTCTCAATGAACGTGGCCTTCTCAATTTGGAACACTGGAGACCAAAACCTGTTAAGCCCAGTGAAGAAGAAGAAGCTCCTCGCGATCCCGAGCTTAATGAGTTTGAGTTAGAACACGGAATGTGGGAAGATTCATTTGACGGTAAAACTGATCTCAAATCATTTGGCCCGGAGTCAATTGCTTTGGATGTTTCATTCCCTGGCTACAAGCATGTTTATGGTATTCCCGAACACTCCGATTCTTTATCTTTAAGAGAAACTAGAGGTGGCTCTGAATTCAATCATGAAGAACCTTACAGACTTTTCAACGTCGACATTTTTGAGTACGAAACAAACAGTCCCATGGCAATGTACGGTTCTATTCCTTTTATGCAAGCACACAAGGTTGGTGGATCTGCTGGTATTTACTGGAACAACGCTGCTGATACCTATATTGATATCACCAAAAGCAAACCTGAGAATGAAAAGGCTTTGTCTAATGAGTACTCTACCAAGACACATTGGATGTCAGAAGCTGGTGTGATTGACTTATTTGTCATGTTGGGAGATAGCCCAGAAGATATCAATAAGCAGTACGGTAGCTTAACCGGCTACGCTGCTCTTCCTCAGACATTTGCAATTGGTTATCACCAGTGTCGTTGGAATTACAACGACAAGGATGATGTTCTTGATGTCAACGCTAACTTTGACAAATACAATATTCCATATGACGTTATTTGGCTTGATATTGAGTACACTGATGAGAAAAAGTACTTCACTTGGAACGAGAAAGCATTCAAAGGACACAAGCAAATGTTGGATGTTTTGGACGAATCCAAAAGAAAGCTTGTTGCTATCATTGATCCCCATATCAAGGCAGTTAAAGGATATTTTGCCTATGATTCCTTAGTGAGCAACAACCTTGCCATTAAGAACGCAGAAGAGAAGCCTTATCATGGTCACTGTTGGCCAGGCGAGTCTGTTTGGGTCGATTCATTTGCTCCTGCAGCTCGTAAACTTTGGAACAAATGGTTTGGTAAAAATCAAGAATGGGCAGTTGATGCTGACAACTTGCATATTTGGAACGATATGAATGAGCCTTCAGTTTTCAATGGTCCTGAAACTACTATTGAAAAGAATACTCGACACAACGGTGGGTGGGAACACAGACAGGTACATAACTTGTATGGTATGACTTTCCACAATGCCACCCTTGAGGCTTTGGATTCAAGATACTCGCACAACCAAAGACCATTTGTTCTTACTCGTGGCTATTTTGCTGGTTCTCAAAGAACTGCTGCTATGTGGACTGGTGATAACATGGCCAAGTGGGAGTATCTCAAAATCGCTACACCGATGATTTTAACCTCAGGTGTTTCGGGCATGCCATTCTCAGGTGCTGATGTCGGTGGATTCTTTGGAAACCCCTCTTCCGAGTTATTGGTAAGATGGTATCAAGCTGGTGCATTTTACCCATTCTTCAGAGCACACGCACATATTGATGCTAAGCGCAGAGAGCCTTGGGTTATTGGTGAGCCATACACAAAGTTGATTGCAGATTCCATCAAGCTTCGTTATAAGTTGCTCCCTACTTTTTACACCGCCTTCCACAAGTCTAGTGTTGATGGCTCGCCAGTTTTGAAGCCATTATATTATATTTCTCCTAACAACGAAGACTCGTTTGCTATTGACAATCAATTCTTTGTTGGTGATTCAGGTATTTTGGTCAAGCCCATCACTGATGAAGGTGCTGTTAAGACACATGTTTACGTTCCCGACACTGAAATTTACTACGACTATCACACTTCTGCTCATGTTTTCAAGGGCCAAGGATATCATGAAGTCGAGACATCGTTGTCTACTTTCCCAATGCTTTTGAGAGGTGGACACATTCATGCTCGTCGTGATAGAGAACGCCGTTCATCAGCTTTGATGAAATATGATCCATACACTCTGATCATCAGTTTAGATAAGGAAGGTAATGCCAAGGGTGATATCTATGTTGATGACGGTGAATCATACATGTATGAGAAGGGAGAGTTTATTAGACCTCACTTTTCCTTCAGTCTTTCTGACAAGACCATCCAAGGTGGTCTTTCTGAAGATGACGAAGTTGTTGTCACCCCATATTTGGAGTCGCTTTGGATTGAGAAGATTGTTGTTTACGGAGCTAGCCCTGAGCAGATTCCCGAAGGAACTGCTACCATTACTGAAGAAATTACTGTAGACGATGGAAGCGAGCCCAAGATGGTTACCCGAAAGGTTAAGGTTGTTAGAGATGGACCAAATGGTGTTATTATTAAAGGGCCTAAGGTTAAACTTGCAAACGACTGGAAGATTGAGTTTTAAGTCATTTTGTAAATGGCTTTGTTTTTCTATACATATTCATCTATCATTCATGTATACATTAACATCAGAAATTATAAAATTGTAAATTTTGACAAAACTATCTCCAACAAGATAACTGTATGATTACATTCACATGGCAATACAAACAATAACTGTCACTAGAAAATTAATATTAGGCTTATCTATGAACCATTTTCAACATAGTGACTAAACACGATTCGCGGTCCTTACTGTGCTTTCAGCCAATTTAAATACTCAAATAAAAGCTCCAGTTATAACTTTTGTTCTCTTGTTAATCAGTTTAATGCTAAATTTCACAAAATACATACATAAGCCGTTATTTCTTGTCATTTCCAAGCAGTTGTCAGCCGTGCTTAATCGATGATGCTTGTTAACACTTTGTATCAGAAAATCAGAAGAGTAACCTCCACAGATTTTGTTTCAGTTGCATGTTTTATTTTTCTTTTTTTCTATATTTAATTTAACGATCTTTATATTTTAAATAACTGGTTTGTTCTTTATTCCACATATCCGAAACTAAGCTTTGCTCTACCTCAAAACTGAAATCAAGCTCTAATATTCTAACTATTCATACTTTTGTATTTCCGAAGCACACACATTGGCATTCACTCTAATTTAAGTTTAGCTCTCTCAACTAAAAAAGGTATTTTAGCCTCCTGCAATTTGGCTTCTCAATCTTAAACTTTTCAACTTTTGTTTTTTCTGCTTCTTGCTATTCTGTGATTGTCAAGTTCTTACTACTGGTAAATCACATAAAACACTGATTGCTTTTGAATACACCAACTACAAACAGCTCCAAAAGTCATACCGTTGATACCTAAATTGTTGCTAGCAGATATTTTACATATCACAAGTAAGATATTTATTTAAAGCTCTAAGCCTTACTTCTATTTCATAAATACCCACAATGCCTGAAGGTGGAGATAATAACATTTCTTATCTTGTCGAAGATAAATACATTGGCCTTGGCTTGGCCATCTCCAGTTCATTAGCTATTGGAACTTCTTTTATTATAACAAAAAAGGGACTTATGGCTGCCTCTAATCAGGGCTTTGAAGGTGATGGTTATCAGTATCTTAAAAATCCTATTTGGTGGGCTGGTATCCTCACAATGGCAATTGGCGAAATTGCAAATTTCGCCGCATATACATTTGCTCCGGCAATTCTGGTAACGCCGTTGGGTGCTTTATCAGTAATCATTGGGTGAGTTGGTTAATTATGTTCGTCTAATCAGTTATATGTACTAATTATTGTTTTCTTTTTGTTTTGGCTTTTAGTGCGGCTCTTGCTGCGTTCATTTTAAAAGAAGAATTGGGTATCTTGGGGAAAATGGGATGTGCTATTTGTTTGATTGGTTCTCTGATTATTGTGTTACATGCTCCTGCAGACAAAGATGTTCAAACAGTTGACGAAATTTTGGAATATGCAATGAACCCTGGTTTTTTATTTTACTCTTTTAGCGTTTTGGCATTTGCTGTAGTTATGATTTATTATGTTTCCCCAAGGTGTGGCCGAAAAAACCCGATGGTTTACATCTCGATCTGCTCGACTGTTGGTTCTATCTCTGTTATGGCTATCAAAGGTTTTGGCATCGCTGTTAAACTCACATTTGCTGGACACAACCAATTCACCCATCCTTCAACATATGTTTTTGCAATTGTCGTTGTAGTCTGCATTCTTACCCAAATGGACTACCTTAACAAAGCGCTTGATCAGTTTGATATCTCGATTGTGAACCCATTATACTATGTCACGTTTACTACAGCCACACTTTGCGCTTCTTTTATTTTGTTTTCTGGTTTCAACACTGCTGATCCAGTTAATTCCATCTCACTAATCTGTGGGTTTTTGATTATTTTTGCAGGTGTTTATCTTCTTAACATTTCTAGGGAAGACTCAAGTGGCCGTACCCTTCTTGCTTCCAAAACATTAGAAGGCATGCCCATGGACAACACCATTGCTGGAATGCAAACCCGAAGATCTATTCAATTACAAAGATCTTCTCTACAACACAGAAGATCAGGGTCCGTGAGATCACTTGATGCTCGGTTATTGGGAGGGGTCGAAGAAGAAGAAAGCATTGGACTGACAAGATTCGATAATGAGAATGATGGCTCAAGAGGTGGAAACCAAGGAAGCAAAGGCGTTAATTCTGAAAGCCGAGCTTTTGAATCAGAATCTGTAGAGTTTAGCAGAAATGACCGGCTTGTACAACCCAAAAGGCCTAGAAAAGACAGCTTTCGACTAGCTGTTTAAGCAGGCTTGTTTGATGAGATGAGAATGAAAATGATGTTTTATAAACTTGAGCATATACTATTTTGTAATATACAGATTCAAACAATTCCACAACTTTTAGTATAGTAATAAAACTGCTTGATCGGTTGCATGTACTTTTTTTTTTTTTGCTGTTTTATTTTTGCTTTATACATATTGTCGTCAGTAGCCAAAAATTAGTTAATTTCAAAAACATCATCTTTGAATAATTTGACTTTTCAGGTGCAACCACTAAGTTTTCTATGAATATAAATTTATTGAAGAAAACAAAACTGTAAAGACAGCTTTGAATGCTATTTAAAGAATGGCAATATTCACTGAAAGTTTTTTGACAAGGTAAATAAACAAACGATTGGCAAGTATATGTTCAGTCCAGCTGGTAACCCCAAATAAATAAATCGTTCCTAATGCAGACAATTGTGATATATAATAAAAAGTGATAATAAAGGAAACTTTTTTCAAAAAATGACCTAATTTTTTTGTTCCTTTAGCAAGAAAGAACGATCTTCTTTGCAGATGGGCAAGAGACACCGCAGTAAAGATAGCTTCCACCACTGTTATCAGAGCAAGTGACAACTTGTTTTCCGCCAGGTGAAATGACCTTGGTACTGGACATGGACCAAGAGACCTTGGAATAGCTGCTAGAGCTCTTGTAATAAGAAGAAGAGCTGTAAGAAGAGCCGCCTCCACTGCTAGACGATCCACCGCTTCCAGAAGTGCCGGGGGTTGAAGAACCTCCAGATGAACCGCCAGACGAACCTCCAGATGAACCTCCAGATGAATCGCCAGAGGATCCACCAGATGAGCCGCCAGATGAATCACCAGAGGATCCTCCAGATGAGCCTCCAGACGAACTTCCAGATGAACCTCCAGATGAATCACCAGATGAACCGCCAGACGAACCTCCAGATGAGCCTCCAGATGAATCGCCAGAGGATCCACCAGAGCTTGAACCACTGGTACCGCTTTGAGTGCCAGTAACTGGTGACTCAGATCCTTGTGAAATATTGTTGTTATCTCCAGTAGACTGAACAACCTGAAGGATGCCTTTATTGTTAATGACAACAGTGCCTACTGAACCGCTGGGGCCAAAAGGCATGTTGCAATAAAGATTTCCATTGATCACAGCAGCGTTAAATCTGATAGAGCCAGAAATTCCACCACCATAAGTGAGGCAGCCATTGGGCGCAATGTAAATGTTTGAGGAAGAGCCTCCAATGCTTCCACTACCACTGCCAAATGTAGAACCACCATAGCTTGTAGAGTAGCCACCTTTTGACCCAACACTATAACCATTTTTGTTATTGTTGATATTGGTATTTGTATTGACGTTAGTGTTCATGTTGGTGTTCGTGTTGGTGTTCATGTTAGCGTTACTGTTTCCATTAGACGAGCCTCCAGATGAACCTCCAGATGAGCCACAAGAGCTGCAAGAACCCATAACTCCAGAAATCTTTTTGGCAATCAAGCTATGAAGCAATAAACCAGGCTCGGCTTCAGCAACAGCAACAGCCTCAGGCTGAGCTTCAGCAACGGCTTCGGCCTCAGGATCAGCAATTGGTGCTGAAATGGTATAAGTAGCAAAAAGGGCAATAGTAAGAGCACTGAATTTCATTGTTGGTGTGTTTTTTTATAGGGAAGGTTTTAATGAAATTTATTGGTAAATTGTGTTTTAAAAAACTAGGGCAGATGTTAAAGGACTTGTTAATCAAACCGGTTGATTTGTATCGATGATGATAAAAAAAACAGATTTTGAGGTGAAAAATTCCTTTCTTTTATATTATTTAGAAAATGCTGAATTTACAAATTTCAAAAAAAAGAAAACTTTATGGCAATTGATTATTAAAATATAAAGTTTGCTGTGATGATTGAAACACAACACATATATTAATTGGGTACAAATTTTGGTAAGTTTCCAGATGCGCTGCTGCGTTTATGCTGATGATGAACTAAAATTCTTCAGTAAACTAGTAATTGAGATAGCCTTGTATAATCGAATATACATTTTTGAAGTTAACTTGCTTTATTAAAATCGTGTTAACGTCTTGGATAAACGTAAAATTAAAACTAAACAGAAGTAACTTTTATTGGGTAAATGCTGTTTTTCAAACCAGCTAGCTTTATAAACTTGTATTTTCAGTGTTTTTTATTCCTGATTTATATTTTAACAAAACGAATACTGCAAAGTTCAACATTTCTATTTAATAGGGTATTATGTTTAAGAGTTTCAAGCAAGTCTTTTGTTTGCATTATATGTAATGTCAATATTCCCAAGTCTTCTTAAATGCTTAGAAAGTTGTTTTGTGGTCAGTACAATTTATATTATACAATATATATGTTCTTGTAAATGAAAAAAGACTCATAAAGTACGATACCCGCCTCTTTTTGCAAATGTAAATCTGCCTCCACTGCTCTTTTTTGACTCCACATTTATTCCACTTTAGACTGCATGGTCAGCTAGTTTTCCATACAATAATCATGTTGACATTGTCTTCATCAATCATCCGACATTCTCAAGTGATTTGATGATTGTAAGACACGCGTTCAGTATGTTGCAAAAACCACATTTATTACGTTTACTTTATTGTAGATAAGATTATATTTAAGTTACAATATACAAATTCAGTTACAAAAAGCGATTGAATCCAAACTACAGAAATATTGTATGTTTTTTTTAGATTTTTTGTATTGTCTAAGATTTGCCGTCACTTTAATTCATTATTGAAAAACGGTACATTACTTGGGTTGTTGAAATAATCATAATATTTATTAACATAGTATATGATTATTCGATGGCTCAGAAAAATCCAAGTAAGCAAAAAATAAATGACAGCAAATAGTCATTTCAGAAATGAGCGGGTTATTTTTGTTTATGAAAACACTAGATAGTACTATGTAAACACTAAGTGAATATGATAAACCAGAAAATTGCCAAAGTCAATGAGTAAATAATTGCTAAAGAGTATGATCTTTTTTGAGAGATACGAGAAACAATGAAAGGTTCGAGATCTCATTTTTAAAAAAGCTTTTTAATTCGGAAAATTAAGTGAAGTTTTTTTGGTGTTTCTGAATGTTTGATTTTAGTGTTTAATAAAAATAGGCTTGTATGAGCTAATTACAACCTTTGATAGACTGCAATTATGTGGAATGAATTTTATATTTTGACCAATAATATGTTTTCTTTTTTTACACTTTAAAATAGCAAATTTTGACTCTCATCGTTCAAAACTGCATGATGTGCTCAAGTCTCTTATGTATTGATAATGGGTCTTAAAAAAACATCGTATTTTAAATCAACTTTGCAAATTTCACAAAGTTTCAAATATTGGTCAATGTCCTGTGTCATTTTTTTCATATCTGCATACTAGTTTATAGAATTCTCAGCAATGACTGAAGCTATAATAAGTATTCCTCACAAATAAAATAGTCACTTTTGAGTTGCTTGTAAGGAAATTTGTAAGCCATGAGATAGTCAACATGTTGACCAAAATAATCGTTAGAAAGAAGGCTAAAATAATGCATCAATTAAACAACTATTTTTCCAAGGCTCTTAAGATTTCAAATTTAAAAACACCACTTCGCGTTCATGAATCTTAGTCATCAACATTTTTCAAAATTTTGGACTTAATGATTTAAATTTTGGAAAAGTTGCGATGAACTGGTCTTATGATTCCTTTGGCCAAAAACAATATGTTTAGCATGTCGATTTGAAATGTTCTTTTTCACTGTTATTTTTAGTGAAGCTAGCGCTTGTGTTCTTACAGAGCTGATAATTTTAGTTTTATGTCAGCTACTCTAGTTTTTGGGTATTTTGTAGTGTTGTATCGATGCAGATACCGAAAGAAAGCTATTTGAACAGGCCTGGAACTAAGCAGGCTGGTGCATTCTCAAACTTGTTTGGCTCACCAGCACAGTTGAATGGATTCCACTAGACTAAAAGTAAAACTTTGAAACCTGTTGCTAAATTTGGGAAACTAATATGGTTAAATGTGAGGAATGCTGCAGAATCTGCAAAATATTAGGATACTCGAAATTCCCATAATTTTAGAGTTATTTCAAGATCTTCTATAAAATTATTTAGAAAACACATTTCTATATATATAATCAGCCACTTGTGGATTCCAATCATGTTTTAACTGTATTTCGTAATTAATAGTAGCTTTTGGGTACTTGAGGTAAATACTGCTTATTAAAAATAGCTTATAAAAGATTAATGGAACATTTATGTGCATTAAAAATGTTTTTAATAATGCTGAAATAGAATTCAATTCTTTAAATTATTATCCATTACAATGGGAAAACAAATAGGCAACTGTTTCTCTGTATCAGATACCCAAAAATCATATCGTTCATCTACCACTGGCTGTAGCATTATAGCTTTCCAGTTTGGAAAACCACCAAATAGCCCGCTAAAATTGGGTTTACATAACCAAAGTCAATATAGCTATTCCAGCTGTTGTTATTTATTGACCAGACTTTTCACTAATCCCAAATTTTTAGCAGTATAGCTTGTAGTGAACCGCATATGTTCCCTAGTTGCTTTCATCTTGAGTAAAATTTCTCAAGCTACAATGTACTTCTCTTCAATGAGCATCTGATAGGAAAGTACTTAACTTTCATGTTTTCATTACTTGCTATTTGCAAAGATCAATTATACAACTTTTTGCTTTTATAAATTAATCAAAATATAGGTTTGTAAAAAATTCAATAACTTTTGTAAATATAGCTCAAATAATTTCCCGAAATCAACTATAAACTTAATTTTTATTAAATATACTTAAAATCTTTAAAAAGAAGTTCAATGATACGTTTTCACAGGGTTGCTAAATACAAAGTCACTCCATATATTGACTTTGTAAACTCGAATACTAGAATCTTGATCATTTTAAAGATTTGTTTGTCTTTGGCAGACAATATTCTGTACTAAAAGCTTCATCATGCACTCTATCTAGTAATTAATGTTCTTGACTGCCCATTTATTAATAATTTTAGTTTTTTAATGAATTTAAGCTAGTTTGTTAATAGTAAATTAATGAAACAAACAAACTTCAACAAGTATGAAAAATTCAATTACGCAAAAACAACGGTATATATCTTAATTGAAAATTCAAAAAGTCATTTGGAAATATATTTTGCTTCATGAAAAACAGAACTTCGCTTAATGTTGAAAGTCAACTTTAGAAAAAGCATTCAATTCAATTTATTCAAGGGTTATAGAACTATATAATATAGGCGTTATAGCCATCCTTTTACATATCAACTTATACAACCTTAACAATTTTTAGATTTTCAAAACAACAATTCTTAGCTTGTGTCTATGTCAACCCGAACATTAGCCCTAATGCTAGCTTACGAGGAACAGGGATTTTTTCAATCAATATTATAATTTTTGTTTTTTTGTAAAAAGGTTCCTAATCCCTCTTATCAGCAATAAAGGCTGCGACTGCTCGCAAGCCCTTCATACTATTCAAGAGAGTCGGTAACTCCATCGCAGGGGACACCCGTCTAAGCTTCGCTCGTTGCGCTTCAAGTAGAGGACAGTTACAATAGAATGTGAGTGACTGTTTCCAGTTGCCCACATTCACAATTGTAGGTTTCCTTTGTGATACCAAACTTTTTGAACCATGCACCAAATTGTCCATGGCTTGTTCTGAACAGTGTGATTCTGCTCATAACTCGTCGACCATGCTTTTCCATGATTTCAACTGTGACAAGCTTTTGTTTCTTGTCTGTGCATTGTGTGTCTGCCGTAATGTAGTGGTACCATTGGCCTTTGGATCTTGAGTTATATTTACTCTCCCAATCGTCAAGGGCAGATTGTGCAGGTTTAATATGAGCGTTTTGCTGATGCTTCTTTGCTTCATCAACTTCAACTTCTGTGTGTTCGGTAATTCTGACAACTTGGCCAAGCTGCTTCCTCAAGTCCTTTACTTGATTGTATTACGTTATGAGTTCTGTAACTGACGAGCTTGTTTCCAATCAGGAAAAGCATTTGAAACAGGACAGCATTTTTGTATCTTTCACAGGTATATATTTACCTGTAAATTTAAAATTATAATAACAATTCTTGGTTCGATGGTCTAGTCGGTTATGGCATCTGCTTAACACGCAGAACGTCCCCAGTTCGATCCTGGGTCGAATCAAATATTTTTTGGGGATTACTTTTTTTAAATTCACCATACATTTCCTAACTCTAAACACCAAAACTTGAAAAGTGCTCGTCTGTTGCAACTACTAGTGAACTATTCCATATTGTGTCATCAATTAGAACTTTAGCCTTAAGATTTCTGGCCAAAATCCCATACATTAGATTTTCCCAACTGTAATGCACCCACCAAGTTAGTTACATTACAAGCATCTGTAACAGTAACACAAGGTACGCTTCATATTGCAGATTTTACTCGCAAGAACTTATTGTACTCTTCACGGTCTAGCCGTTAAGCTCTCGCAACGTAAGCATACTCTTAAACGAAGATACATTTCGTTCTTGTGAGGTTAGTATTTAGATGTTAGCATATAAAGACAAACATTTACTAACATTTATATAGAAATTAACGGATTTATAATTACAATTACATCAAGTTACGTGAATATTCCGCTTGTATGTGTAACACCGACGCTGAATCTTCCGTAAGAAAATCTGCAACAAAAGCAAATCTAACCGTGGTTAGTATCACGAGTTACAAAGGTTTCGTTTAGATGGTTGTGATTTTTTTGTTGTAAACTAGCGTGAGAGCTTATGTTCTGGCTTACAGACAGGCTTGTTAAGGTAACATGATAAGGAAAGCTATGAGATGTATCATACTGCATTGAAACATATTAAGAATGACTTGAAAGTTTCTGGCTTTATAGATATATGATTCCTGAACAAATTGATTCACCTAAAAGAAATATTTTTTAAGAAATTGGACTCATGAAGAATCTGAGCCAGTTATAGGCTAGGCAGTTGTTTCAAAAAACATAAAGTGATTTTGGGTATAATTATCTCATAAAAAAAGTATTTGATAATCAAAAGGAGTCAAGAAAACCTCTGATAAGCCGGTTATGAGCGAGCAGCTAGCTTTTAGCATAGAACATAATAATTTCTCACTATTTACAACCAATTAATATTAGTATGAATTTGGGGTTTTATTTATTTCAAATTATCAATCATAGTCACGTGGTATTGTTTTTGGACTTCCAATTTAATAACTCGTAAGTTCCCAGCAATTCCAAAACCAACCCATTCTGTAAATATAAATGTTAACAGAAAACTCTTTATGTGCTGATTACATAACAAGGCTTTCAACAACACAACGGATTCGAAGTTAAATCAGAAGTTGGCCCAAATAACATTTATAGTCATTCCATATCTCCTTACTTCAAGCGAGCGCCCATATCTTCTGAATGCTCAAGTACCAGCAAAGATTAGCTGAACTGCGAACCAGAGGGGGAAACTAGTACAAATTACATGGTGTTTGAATCATGTTTAGTGCTTGGGGACTTTTATTAAATCGTCGAGATCAAAGTGAAACACATTGATATTTTCAGAGAAGTTGTCCATATCATAAAAAGAATGATCATACATTCGAGCTTCTAGGAGCTAAACGAATTTCCTGTAAAAACAAGAGACTTTGTGGCAATTTAGCACTTGTATTTAGTAACTACAATTTCGAATCAATATTTAATTGTTGATATTTTTCGAATGTTTCAATAGCTCAGTTACCGAATCCAGAGTTTATTATTACTATCTGACTTCAGTATGAGGTAGCGACTGAAAAATTTCTCTTGTCTTTTTTTCCCCTTCGGTGATCCATCTGTAACACAAACCCCAAAGTGAATAAAAGACTAGAGACCATACGGTCTCGAAGCTGAAGAGAAAAAAAGGAAAAAAAGAGAGAAGAAAAAAAGGGAAAATATTAAACTATTTATGTCAAGTATTTTTGTGTGTGAAAAATTTCATGGTATGAAATATTCTTATAATGTAATATACAGACTGAGATAAACCCTAAATCACGTGTAAACCCTTGTTGGATTACATTTTGATTTTTAAAAGTAATGGAAAACATTCAAACCTAAGTTATTTATCAAGCCCTCAGTTCTTTTTTGTAAATTGGCAGGCTAGGTTCTTTGAATTAAAGGATAAGCTACTCAAATTTATCTTTTTGTTCGTTAACAAGAGTAATGACATTTCCAGTTTCCAATGCACTCCTAATGTTCTCAAGTGTAAGAACCTCCATATCATAACTGGTTTCAACAGAATGAGCACCCATGTGTGGTAAGAGAAGGACCTTTTGGTTATCTAAGAGGTAAGGATGAATTTTAGGCTCATACTCAAAAACATCAAGGCCGACAGACTTTATTTTTCCACTTTTCAATCCCTCCACCAAATCACTTTCCTTGATTACTGCTCCTCGAGAAGTATTGATAATCACAACGCCAGTCTTCATTTTAGAAATTGTGTCTTTGGTGATTAGGTGGTATGTTTCTTGGCTGAGAGGCACACTCAATGCAATTACATCTGATTGGGCATATAGTTGGTCCAATTCGACATACTCAGAGTCTTTTTCAAGTTCTGGAGATAGTCTTGATCTATTATAGTAAATGACCTTTTTGAACCCCAAAGGAGCAACACAATCACGATATGTACGTCCAATTCCTCCCATACCAATGATCCCCAAAACTTTTCCGTATACACTGTTACCTAAGGGAAGGTTGTTTTTCCATTTGCCTTGGCGAAGATGGTGTGCGCCCTCAGAAAAGTTTCGAAGTGCTCCCAGCGTCAAATACAACGCAGTTTCAGATGTACCTCTATCCACAGCTGTAGGTGTATTTGCCAACTGAATGTTTTGTTCAGCCAACGCTTCGAAGTCGAATTTGTCATAACCAGCAGAACGCGTACACACTGCTTTGACAGTATTTGGAAAATGAACAATCAGATCTTTGTCAAGTGATCCAATCATTTTGAAAAAGCCGTGGTGGAAATATATAGCTTCAGTCCTGCTATACTTTGTTTTCAAGTCTTGAATAAACTCTTCACGACTTTTCGACGTAGCATGTTGAACATTGTAGTGATTCTTGAGGTCATTAAGTTCTTTTTTTGCGTGATATATTTCTCCACAGATAAGGACTTGTCGGCTATTTTCGGTGCTCATTGTAGTAAGGATCTGTGAAAATCAAGTTGGCAATCAATGTGGAAAGTTCAATGAAAAATCATGATTTTGAATTTATGACAATAAAATGGAAATGAATCAAGATTGAGAGATTTTTCGATTAATGACTAATTGTTAAGTTTCTTTTCGTCGCAATGACTAAAAATGCCTATTTTAGCGCGCTGATATTGTACAGACAATTGAGATGAAACTGGACTTGAGCCGTATCAGTCAAAATGTAGGGTAATCTAGAATCCAGTCTTGTGTTTTCTTTACATCAGCATTTATAGATGATAAAAACTACATAGAACAACTGCTCTAAAAATTTTCAAAAATCCTTAAACTGTAAAAATACAATATGGTATTAGACTGGACTTGATGGCTGCAAGAAAAGCAATTCGACTATTGCACAAGCTGAGCGACACAAATCCATTGAGGCAGCATTTGACCAATTTGGACACAAGCTCACCAGTTGCAAAACTGAGGACAAAGTACAATCAGGTAGAGTCTCCTGCGATGGAGTTACCGACTCTCTTGAATAGTATTAAGGGCCTGCGAGCAGTCGCAGCCTTTATTGCTGATAAGAGGGATTAGGAACCTTTTTATAAAAAAATTTTACGTGTTGATGATGTCAAGTGGAATGAGTCGGGAAGATTTTGTTCTATAATGGTTTCCCTGTTCCTCGTAAGCTAGCATTAGGGCTAATGTTCGGGTTGACATAGGCACAAGCTAAGAATTGTTGTTTTGAAAATCTACAAATTGTTAAGGTTGTATAAGTTGATATGTAAAAGGATGGCTATAACGCCTATATTATATAGTTCTATAACCCTTGAATAAATTGAATTAAATTGTAAATATAGATAAATATATGTCAGTTCTCTCAATATAATGCCCAGAAGCTTTCGAAAGTTGCAGAGATTTTTTGCTTAGACTAGATCCCCAATATTGTTGCCAACAAAAGCTAAGATACCATCATAGATAACGGAGATCAACCGTTTTGTCGAGTTAGATACTTGGAGCTTGTATTTAAAACGTGATCTTTGAGTTTCTCACTAGGCTAGTAAATTGGGAGCTGGGTTTCTCAATTATTGACAGCAGGTTAGGGGTCCGTCATTGTGCCCATCAGTTGTTAGCTAAGATATTGTGAGCAACAATAGCCTCTTGTTAGGTATTAAGAGTATAAATAATTAAAACACATTGAAGTGCTTGTAAATTCCTAGCACTATCAGCAGCACATGTCTCCAAGTTTTAATTGAGTCCCTTGTTAGACTCTAATCACATCCGATCGTTTGCCATGAGAAGTCGGCATCCATCTCTGACATAGTCATTCACATCTATAATCTTTGTGTCCGATACTAAACCCTTAATTACAGCTCCCATGTTTCTACTCACTTGTGGCCATAGGGTATTTCGGTCATACTGTAAAGTCAAATGGTAATTAGCGTTGTGGTAGTAAGACATTTTCAAAGTGTGGTATTCAGTCCATTGATGATGGTAGTCACTGCATTCACGTCTTTTTAAACCATATGCACTACCGTTCCGTATGAACTCAGATTCAACGTTGAATCGCTTGACATCCGCAGCCATGTTAGACCTCATAGATGATTTTCCGCCTACTTCAATTACAACGTTACCTATTTCAGCATAACCACCTTTCTTTACTAAACTATCAGTTATATTATAACTTATAATGAGGTATTCCAAACTGGTCGTCCTGATGTTGCGTCTTGGCATGTGTCTGTTTTTTATGGCGTCAACTGCTTGCACCCATGACATAGCTGTACCAGCTGTGGAAAACAGTGAAGATACCGCTAATATTCTGCCAGAGCGTCCTGTATTCATAAGCGCTTTTGATAAGTCGGTCCACCAATCAGGTATTCTTTTCCAGATAGTGAGTTAGTGCTGAAACCTGCAGCTTCCAGCCCATTCAATAGATACCCATCCTTTGTCTTACAGTAATGTTCAAGAATGTGATTATAGATAGGCGCATCGTAATACTCTGCATTTATGTCGTTGTGCAGTCTGGCTTTATAATCAGCTAGTTGTTGTTCTGGAAAGTCATTTATGCGTGCAAATTTGTCTTACACTTATCCTCTTGAGACATAGTCGATAGACATTAGTATGTTTATTAAAATGAAAAATAGCATGGTGGGTCTCAATTGGTTATGCTATTTTTTCAATAGTTGGTGTTTATGTAAGGAGCTGAGTTGTTCAAGACATTATTGTGATTTAAAGCTCTAGTGATATTAATTCGATAGTGGCTACTACCGAGAATGGCACGATGTAGTCCAGTCCCGTATTACCCGTAGGCAGGTACTGTTGATACCTTGTAGTAACTGTGACATCAACTCAATATATATCTGTTTTTTTCATACATAAAGCATCCGCCATACCATTTGCAGATTCATAAACCTTTAAGTGTCTCAACAGTTAAAGTAGAATGTGCATCTATGTGTCGTAAGAGAAAAACATTTTGATTGAACAAAAGGCAAGAATAAATTTAGATTTATAATCAAAAATATCAGGGTTAATAGATATGATTCGACCGCTTTTTAATCCCTTCCCCAAATCGTCTTTATTGATTACTGCTCAAGGAGCAGTATTGATAATCACAACGCCAGTCTCTATTGAATAGATGAGATATTTGTTTACTGAAAGACTCGCCTGATGCATTTCAAACAGGCTGAGCATATAGTTAGTTTGAGTTGAAATAATCACTTCTTAAATTGGGTTTAGTGAGTTGTCTCTCAGGCCTGTTATTTTTTTCAAAAAACCATATAACACTTTTGCATCTAGGTTTCTATTGAAATTCTTGTTCATCGTAGCCTAATACAACCAGGCAATTGTATAAATCTATTGATGTGTATAATGGTTTTTCTATGGTTTGATGCACACTAACAGCTCACACAAATAATGTTTTTACTTGAAAATGCAAACTGAAATTTATTACCGTTCAGAATTATTTTTTTAGTTTACTTATACCGTTAATAAGACACGCTATATTAATCATATTGTGATGGGTCTAATTTTGTATCAAGAATTCGTAAAAAGCTTTAGTACTGGGTAATTTCATTATAAGCTCTAGGCTAAAGATTCTATATTTGAACCTTAGCTATTTTAAGAATCCTGATAGACAATATTAAAATGTCTTTTCTACGGAAAAAAAGTACTAAGTTGAATTTCAACATTTAGTTTCAAAAAAAAATTGTTAGGCAAAAATTTCGTTTATTTCTGACTGTATTTACATTAATCAAAACCCTATGAGCCCCTGCCTCTTCAAGCTCCGATTTGTCGAAATGATAAAGGAAAAAAAGAAAAAAATCGAATGTTGTTGATTCATTTGTTTGTTGACGAAATCAACAATTTGCTTTTTCAATCCAGTATCAAATCCCAACGGAAATTTGTTTTGATAAAAAAATTTTCAATTGCCCCTTTCAGATTTTGGCTGCTTTATATCAATGTAGCATTGTGATTAGCATTTCCTGTTTCAAAAAACTCGAGTTTTACGTAATTCTTCAGCGAGTATTTTTGTTTTTGTTACATTCGTTTTTGAAGAATGGTCTAAAGGGGTTGTTCACGTCTTCAATTTATGTCGACAATTTGCTTAAAAAAGAAAAAAATTTAAACAAAAAACCCTAGATTCAAAACAACGGCTTGGGTTTTTCAAAATATTACATTTCTTTGTAAATGTTTTTTAAGCCATTTATTATAGTACCATCGTGAAAATATTGAAAAATAAAACAAATGCGGAGTAAAACTTGACAGTAAACACAACATCAAGCAGGTTTTTACACAAATGTATCATTAAAGCTCTAACACAAGTTTGCTTATATTAACCAATAGAATTTTTTTAGAAATAGGATTATACCATGTTTTCTATACACACGCAAACATAACCTAGAAATCCCATACAAGGTAACATTGCCTCGTAATAATGGTTTGAGGCAGTGAAGCTCATCGCTGAACTTCTAAGCCCAGTTTTTACTGAATATAAGTTTACTGTCAAAAGTCTCCCACACAAAAATATACTTACATACATATTTTGTACAACCCTGCACTATCACCAATAAACTTTTTTTTTTGTAAGTAACAAACGAAACCCATCGTTTTGATATATTTTTTGGTGATGGAATCATACAATTGCCAGAAGATATTATTTTTTTAAGTTTCGTCAACATACAAATGCTATTTAGCTTTCATAAATGAGCATAATTTTAGCACACAATATCTGACATACCTGGAAAGGGAAACGATCATATCGGTTGCATCTTATTTGAAACAGAACATGAGTTGAAAAGTCACGAAAATTAGGAAAGTATGAGAAGCCAGGAAGTAACGCCAATATGTTTGCATTTGGTGCTGTGTAGTAATTGTGCAGCACATTCTATGACAAGTGATGTCATCGAGCCAGTAGGCAGACACGTCTATAAACAATAAAATCAATTGCTGATAGACAGCATTTTTGATATTATCTGTTTTATTTTTTTTATAGCATTCACAATTTTGAGTAAGAAGAAAAAGATTTGTAGGCTTTGTATAAGTTTTGAAAAAAGTTTTTTTTATCATCCAAATCATAAATTGCTGTTTACCTACAGTAGTTTCTTCACATTAACAGTTTCTCGAATAAAACCCAAAACCCAAAAAAACAGAATTAAATTGAGCCACTCGTTGTCACAAACAACAATGATTCTTGAATTCAGAAAAGAAATCTATATTTATCAACAATCCCATTACAATTCTCGGTTTACGGGAGATTTAAATTTGTTTGGGAGCTTCCTGGTATTAAGTTTTACTAGTTTTTGAATTATTTTTAGATAATATGCCAATATGTATTTTTATCCAAATTTGAAAACGCTCTGTTTTATCAGAATTTGAAAGACTGATTTTTGGAATCTTCATATAGAAAAACCAACTACAAAGTGTGATTTTAAATTTGTAATAATAGGTCGAATTAATGAGGGCACAAATAAAAAAAGAAACCTTGTACAGCATTATATTCCCAGACTATGGCTTAAGCCAACAGCATCATTAATCTTATATATGCATACTGGATTTGAAAATACACCAATCGCGAGAAAGTTCGTATACACTATGATTGTAGGCAAGTGTACATCCTCAAACCCGCTGACTCTTTTTGACAGAACCTCGGAAAATTTGTTGGTATCAACAGTTTCAGCTGGTACAGTTCAAGTTTTTTTTTTTTTTTTTTTGATTTTTTTCACAAAAGAGCTTTGAATATTTTGAAAAGTTATTGCTCTGTCCGTCAAAAAATGCTTTTAGGGCTACGCTTGTTCAAAGTTAACATTCTGTGAATGAAGCTGTTTGAAAACCAGCAATAAAATTCAAATTTTAGCACTGTTGAACTCATCTCTGTTTTTATTTGCTGACGGTGTTTACTAAAATTCTATTAAACATGAAGGATAACGAGGAACAGAAATAAATACAAAAGTTGAAAGCCAATAAATGAACAAACGATAGCTATAATGAACACAAATCGACTCTCATTTAACGTTCCTACGGTTTGTAGTACAAAACAAGTCAAAAATGTGTTTTTGTAAAGTTTGATAATGTTTTTTGTTGACAACTAAGCAGACGGGGAATAAAATGCCTCAATACCCATTGATTTTGTTGTCTGTAAAGCATTCATGAAATTTCTTTGTAGATATGGAAGGGCGTTGTACGAAAGACTTGAGTACCGCTTTTCAAGCGGTACGCTCACTTTTAATCGTAACATATGTAGAAAGGCTCTGACCTTGACATGCCGTGATCATTCCATTGATGATAATAGTTTGTCAATGCTCCTGTAAGGAAAGCGTTAATAGAAGTGCATGGGACTTCCCCGAATGTCTATATAGTACAAATATGACTGATCTAAAAACAAAAAACAAAATAAAAAACAATGTATTTCTACCAAGTTATTGAGAGGAAAACCCTTTAACCTGATTTCCATTTTTCTTCAGAAAAACGAAAACAATAACAAGTACAACAAATACTACAGTCTGTTCATATTTGTTCAACACACGCCCACAATAGAAATAAAACTTGACGTTTTTCATCACACATTAATCATTTACGTTTCTGATAGGGTAGTTTATTTAAAACAACCTGAGTTCCGAATGAGCACGTTTTCTCCTCATTAGTATGTGAAAAGAGTTCACTTGTTCGTATTTTTCTTTTTTTGTCTTTTCGGCATTCGAATATTCCAAAACATAATTTTGGAAGGATCACAATTTACCATGAAATACATCAAACAAGTTTGTACTACAACTATTAAACTGGGCCATTTTTATCATATGGTCTTGTCAATCTGATTATCATTATTTGCATGAGACCGGATCTCAATAAATCATTATCAACAATTTTTTTTCAGTTTTATTGGATTAAATAAGGGGTTAATTTAGTAGTACTGGAAGGTAACTGATGAAAAGGATGACGAAAAAAAAAAAAAAAACTTAACAAATGAAGAAAAAGACCAGTTTATCGTACTTTTAAAATTTAAGTACCTTTCGCTCTAAAACTCAGCGCACTGGAAAGTACATTGTAAAAATATACAATCGTGGCTACATACCCTTTCGACGAAAGTGTTCTTTATGGCTTGCTGGCTTTTATGATTTTTTCTCCAACTGATTGTATCAAGTTCATCTGCATGTAAGGATATTTTGTTAAATGTACGTGTTTAATTGGCCGGCTGAGCAAGACTGGAGTTATATTACCGTTGACTTGTAAAAGTTGAATGAAAGTAATATATAGAATTTGTATGTGATTTTGATTATATTCACTATTTGTTTTGACCACTTAAATATATTTTCATATTGAACCAATCAGCAACACGTCTTTTCGTTGTTTTTTTGGAACTTTTAAATTATAGTTGTGGTTACGAGTGCGTATATACTGCTCAGAATGTCCAAGTAGGCGTAAAAATATCAATAACTAAAAAAGAAGTTTCCAGCGGTTGATATCATGAGAGGCTTAACCCAGTTTTATTAATTTTTTTATTAATTAAAATTTATTTTATCTTGCTGTTGTTGATGGTAGCCACCGTTGCCCATACAAGTCACTTATATTTGACGAGCCAAATTGTGTGTGACTACGCTGTTTTATTTCATTTCATTTTGTAAATACTCAGAGATGTTGAGCGTTATCATAGAAAATTAATGTCGTAAAAGATAGGCTAGGTAGAGAGAGTGTTTTTTTTTTACAAAACAATAAAAACATAAAGAGTTATGAACGATGTGTCGATATAAAATTTGATATATATCCCGGATAAAAATCAATGAAATAGTAAGAGGTTATAATCATTTTTGTATCCTTCACAAACAATCAAAACTTTCGAATGTCCAGGTACAAAAATTGCAGACACTAAAATACAAATACAATCAAACAAAATGTTTATTCCACATGATCAAATGAATGTATTGCAGTTTCTTAGCAATCCTTAGGAGAACCACAAAAATTTGTTTACTTGACAAACCTTTATTGTCCTTTTATTTCCATACTAATATAGCAGTAAATTTTTTTTAACTTGGCTATGCGATGTTTGGTAAAAAATGGAAAAAAAAGAATTATGAATAGTTGGAATTTCTGGTTGGTTGTGCATTTTTCAGACTACTGTATCGCTTTTCATTGATTTCTTGGATAACAAGTCCATGTGGGAGTCTAATAAATGTGTTTTTGGTTCTTTCTAAAACCCACCAGAGGCTTTGCACACTCAAAACCTGGTACAATATACATCTTGTACATATATTGGTTTCCATTGGTGTATGCTTGTTGCTTTAGAATTTATCAAATAAAACTCAAGAGACCGCGTTTTATGGGGGTTGGCTCGAATAAGTTACATATTTTAACATTCGATTGTTCAAAGAAGCTTACTCAAAAGTCAAAATCGTCTAGGGAAGTAAAATAGAATCTTCTTATTTACTTCTATTATTACTATTTTAGTTTCGGACTGTCTCGTGGATACTCTCAAATTGGCACTAATATAGTCTTTAACGTGCTGATTTCAAGCTTAGAAGGAATAATAATTTCAAAAGCAATGGCAACACTATAAATCAAACGAATGGCTGATGTACAAGTTCAAGACGCACTTTGAACTCTCACAGCCCCTACCCGATCTGATAGTGAGGAACTGCAAAACAAACCCTAACATCAGTGTTTGTGGTAAAAATTGAAAACCCCAGATATTATTATTTTTTTTTACACACACAATTAGGATTCGTTATTGTGGTTCATCGGGAGCTATATTTATAAAAATTACATTCTTAATTTGGACGTAAGAACATGATCAAAATAAAAAATAAAAAATAAAAAAATACAAATTAAAATGTTAAAATTGTAAATGGTCAATCAAAGTGTAGTCATAAAACCTTTCTCAAAATCTTTTCTTGACAAAAAGTCAACAAAGGTTTAAAAATAAAACAAAACCTCGCTTCTCAAAAAACAAGCAAAGCTCTTGCACTACAACATCAAAAACTTTTTTGTAAAAACCAAGCCTCGAAACCTCCTTTTGAAACAAAACTCTTAGTTCAAACTACTGAGCCACGAAACCCCCAAATCCAGAACAAAACTCTCAAAGTTGCTCAGACTTTATCGAAATACTATAGTCCTAAGCCACAAACCCTTGGCGAACTTTGAGTTTTGGGTAAAACGCAAAAAGAGCTGTTATATTTTTGTTGGAATATAAATTACAAAATAAAAAAACCAGACGATGACCACATGATGAGGCTCTAAAGGGTTGCAGCCAGTTCAAAACTCTTTAAAAGGTTACAGCAAGCATGATGGGTTTCAGTGTAACCCACAGGCTAAAAATAAATCGATATTTTATTGAAGGGGGTTTTCTCAAACAAAAAAGAAAAGTTTTACGAAATCTCACAGAAATCTTTTCTTGAAACCTGACGTCAAAACTCTTTGTTTGAAACCCGTCTGGGTTTTCACCGCTCTGTAAACGCAAAACCCGTAAAATATACGTAGAACATGCAAAATAGTTGAATGGGTTTTGAGTTCCAAAACCCAGAGTAAAAGCGTCTCTGCCAACTGAAACCTTTGACGGAGGAAGGGGGTTTAAGCCACTCAAAACTCGCAATAAAATTGTAGACGTTTGATTTTTGGAAATATGGCAATAAAATACCGGTGGGAAAGAGTCTATCAGAAAGGTTTTGTAAAAGTTGTTCAAGTGATGTAAAATAGCCGTAGGGGTTTTAGTTTTTTGCTAACATTTTTAATTTTGTTACCTAATTGACTACATCAAAGTTACTAAGCACTCAAGCCTCGACTAAGCCTGTCATTTGAGCATCTCAGCCGTGCTACAGTATCCGCAGGGGCACGGCTGAACAAAGCTGTATTAACGAGGCTGAGATGGGCAAACTGGAGCCGGTTTCTGTCAAAAGGTTGATCAGAAATGAAAAAAGGAAATTGAATTTTATGAGTTCATTTCAAGAAGGTGCCAATTAGCAGAATGGCGACCGAGGAAATGTAAAAAAAATAAGAAAAATAAACAAAAATGAACGAAATAAGTAAACAGGCAAATAACTGAATAAACGAATAATTGAAATAATTGAGGACGAGTGACTAGTAAATGCTATTTTAGTGATCTCCTAAAAAAATATTAGGGGTTTCAGGATAAGTTTTTCCATTTTATCTTTCAAAGTTTCAGAAAACGACCTTAAAGCCATAAAAATAAAAATAGAATTAGCTTTGATAATGATAGGGACTTAAAGGAAGAAACCATTGAATGTAAAAATGCTCAAAGATTTAGAGAATAAACGTCTCAGAAAAAGCAAAATGAAGTTTAATTTGAGCAAAGTTTGACCGTTTTTTTTTTGTTTATGGATGGATGAATGCACATGTTGTGTGCTAGAAGGAATATGTTTGTGTTTTTTTTTGGCTGTTTTGCTATTTTGTGTACAGCTGAAAACATACAACTCTTTCCGAGATCTGGGGTATACATACTTTTTCAACAAGCCACTCACAGCCTTACCAGTATAGAGTAAAGTAGTTGAATTTAGTGTAGCTGGAAACCAATCGTTACCAGTTCACTGCCACAAACACCCAAAATCAGAAAAAGCAACAACTGTTTATTGGACTTGAAAAACAAGTAAAAAACTGATAAAACCAGTTTGTTTATTAAGAAAAATCCAATACCTTTTTTTTTAGGATTCTTGATTTATAAAATAAAACACTTGAAAATGTTGATGATAAAGTGTGACAAGCAGTGATTATGATGCGCAACGTAAAATAGGATACATACAGAAGGATGTAAAAATGAGAGCATGTCAAATAAGGCCTGAGGTAGCATTCCGCGTAAAACTAGCTATGCACCATCGTGTAACTGTATAGAAGCTGGTTATGAAAAAAAAACAAAAACAAAAAACGACAAATAGTTTTTATAAAAGCCGACCATTTTCTTCTCTTTCATTTTTTTTTATTTCATTATCATCATCTTTTTCATTCTCTTTTATATTGTACCAAGTTTTTTATTCTGATGTCCCAATCCCAATCACAACAGCATCAACAACAACCACAGTCCCAACCACTCACTTCTTCCTTTTCCTTCAATGACCTTCTCACTTTTCAACCCACTTTAGACATCCCTGATAGCCATTTCGACAACCTCTTCTCTCAACAACAACAACAGGATTCAAACCCTGTTTTCCCTCAAACTACACTAGACTCAACTGGATTCCCTCTTAACTACATTGATTTGATGAACTTTCCAAACTTGTCTTTTTCTTCCTGCTCTGTGCAATCAAATAATTACGCTCATATGAACTACACTTTCGATGCATCATCGTCATCATCATTTAGAAATACTGATAACAACAATGCTAGACTGAGTGTTGCTAGTGATGACTTTGATTTGTCTTCGGTTTCTACTGCAAGCTCTCCCAACTCACTAAACGAGTACAACGATGCTTTTACTCTTTTTCCAGATACCAGACATGAACAAGAAGAGTATTTCATTTTGAACAATGCTTTGAGTCCTTCCAATATTGTTGAGCCACAGCAGGATTTCGGGCTCGACAACTGTGTTTATACTCTTTCCTCAATGTCTTTCCCAGCTTGGACAACTGAAGACCCTGCAATTGGTGTTGAAGCTTCTTTCCCACTCGAGGCCCCCGAAACTGGTTTAGATAATCAGCTTACATCAGAAGGTTTAATCCAACCAATAATAAATATTGCTCCTACCACCACCTCCACTGCATATGCCCAATACAACACCTTACTGTTAGATATGGAACCCCGGATATTGGATTCAGTTCATGCCCCATCAATTGAGCCAGAGAGCGTCACAGTTCCTACTGAAGTTCCTCAAGTTACTGCTGAATCATCTTCAAACTCTTCACTTTCACCATCAAACTCATCCTTACTCCACATTTTCAACCAAACAGAACTTGACCGAAACGGACGCAGGCCTCGTGTATGGCGCAACCGCACGTACAAGTGCAACCACTGCGACTTGGTATTTCCACATGCAGATTTAAGTGCATTTGCTAGCCACATCCATAGTCTTGAGCAAGAGATAGGCGTAGACAAGGTCTGCCGCAAGTACAAGTGTCCCGAAGAAAACTGTGAATGGCACTACATTGGCTTTACCCGCAAGCTGGAGCGCGAAAAACATTTCAAACGCAAGCACGGGTGCCCAGATATCCAATGCAGCTATTGGGCCGGTGAAGGCAAAGAAGCTTTCCCAGGTGCCAATCCTTGCACTACCCGATGGCACACCGACTGTGGTAACAAGCGACGCCACGAGATTGCGATTCATGGCAAACCTTGGACCAAAGAATGTGAAGCAAAAGCAAGGAAACATAAGCTGATGCTAAGGCAAAAGAAGAATCAAGGAAAAGTAGTTGCACAACTTTGAATTTTTTTTTTCCGGATGCTTTTGAGTTTTATTAAGCTGGCGGTTTATTACAAATTCTCACTATTCTTACTATATTATACTATTTTTTTACGACTTTTTTTGTTAATATTCCTTTCTTTCATTCTATTTCATGCCTTATTTTTAATGTTTTAATTTCATAGATTTTTATTGTTTATTTTACATCGACAGTTTAGTGTTGTTCTTAGGCTTAATGAGTAATAGATGTATGTATATTTTTTTTCCAACACATATGAGCTTTTGCCGAAAAAACCCTTTTTTTATCGTTCACAATTGCACATGAGATTTCAGTTTTTGTTGCAAGAATCTCCAATACCAGTTTGTGCCTGTGCCTTTTTTTTTTTTTTTTTTTCTTCCTCCCTTCCTTTCCCTTGGAATAGCTTATGTAGTTATATAGATATTTGGTTATTTGGACCAATGACCTGCCAAAGTCGTAAGCATATAAGGATAAAACTCACAGTTCTAAAGTGTGGGAGACATTATCGATTAGATGTATGTATGTACCCACGAGCAGCTTGTACCCGCTGTTTGATTTTATTTTTTGAATGTATGCTTGGCGGAGGTTCTTGAGGAGAGGTGGATTTAGGGTAACAAACACGAAAAAAAAAAAAAAAAAAAAAAAAAAAAAAACCAACCAAATTATCGGAAAAGAAAAAGACTTTAGGGCCGTTCCAATGTATCTTCTGTATTTTGAAAAAAAAAAAGTTGTGTAGTTGATACATTGAAAAACATGGGATACACGAGTGGATGAAGGTTTTGTAGTGATTGACCAATTAGGAAGTCACAGTGTGATGCAATGGTTCAAAAAAGATACGCTCAGAGACAACAACACAACGTATATTCCCACAGATTTTTGAGTTTTCTTCCTTTTGTTTCTGAGCTTGCGACACAAGAGTGACAATCAGCAGTTTTAATATTAATTATATCTGATAGAAACATTTAAATTAATTGAATATTGAAAAACCGTTTTATTAATACATATTTTGATCCTGGCCATCTTGGCGTACTCAAAGCGATGTGTTCTTTGGAAGGCATCTTTTTGTATTACTCTCATGTCAAGTATTTTATGAGACTTCCATGTACTTTTTAGTGTGTTCTTAGAGGCAGGTAAATTGATAAACAAGGATCGAACTCCCCCCCATCGACAGCTATAAAGAAGAAAAACTTTAAATTCAACTCTTTTGAGACTTAGCTCCCATTTCTTAAGAACACAGAAGAACATCACTTGATGAGATTCAAAACAATCAGCTCACGACTTGAAATGATCTAAGCTCAATACCGTTGATTATTTGAAATTTGCTGTTTTTCACGTAATGTACAACAGCAAATTTATCTCCATATTTTTGCGAAAGAAATACTCAAAAAAAAAAAAAAAAAACAACAACAAAAATTGTTCTTGATTGAATGCTTTCATCAATGCCTAGTTTTCTTAAAGAGCTTAATAAGAGTCGAATGAGAGTATTTAATGACCAGAGTCGAATAGCGCAAAGACCAGTTACTCTTGGATTTACTCTTTCGAGATGACAGCTGCAACGATTGATCTAAACATTTTAACCAGCCTTTATTTCGATCTTTGATCTATTCTTGACACTAATCTACAATTTCACTGTAAACCATCGATGCTTTTCATGATAAATAAGAATTAGGTATTCGAGCCGTTATCAAAATTTATCTTTTTTCTGTTGTATTTTCAAAATACGGGCAGACTAACATACTCAAGAGAATTTAACTTTGACATACTTTTATTTATCTAACTTCAGAATACGACTAAATATGCTTCGTATTTTTCTTATTTTGATGGGTATCTGTGTGTGTGTAGGTGTGTATTTGTAGCGTACAAATCGAAACATCAACTGTCAAAAAAGACAAGAATAATGTTATAAAACAAAGTAACAATTAGTAAAAAAAAAAATTATATTTTAGTTCGTTTGGTAAATAATGCGCATGAGTTAGGTATAATTGATATATACCAGAGTTGCAAAAAAAAAAAAAAAAATTGGTACAAATAACAGTACCGGAACACGACAAGCTGTTTCTTTGTGTTTCCGAAAAAAAAAAAAAAAAAAGTAAAATGTTTTCTATACGATTTGTCACATTTTACATTTTCAATTTTTTGCAACAGATGTTGAGTGCTCCCCATAACTAAATGTGTAATATCACTGAGAGAGAGTGTGTGTGTGTGCCTGTATATACATAACAATCAGATAAACCATCAATATCAACATTTGAAAAACAATTTCAACGAGTACAACAGAGTACTTGCGAAGTATATTCAGCAGAGATCATAAGCAGTCAACTCTGAAAAACCGAGGTTTTCAAAAATAATCGTGCAAACAAAACTGAATTTGACAAAGCAAACTGAAAAAGAAAGCGCTTTCAAGAGTGTAAAACCTATAATCAGCGTTATTTGTAGGTTTGGGAGGTACCCCTAGAAGAACGTCTATAGAAACAGTACCATCCCTGTACAACGCAAGCAACTGGGTCAATGGTAGAATCTAGAATGACAATTTGTCGAAGGCAAAGAGGAAAGAAATAGCGCGGAATATCAATGAGAATGCAAAATAAAAAAAACAAAAAAGAATAGTGGTAGTAGTACTCGGAGGAACTTTTAAAGGCCTCCGAATGACGACGATTGAAATGACGAAAAGCAAAAGGAGGAAAATAACTTTATAAGTTTAGAAATCATCAACCGTTTAAAGTAACGGTAGTGATAATGCAGCGTTCTAAAACTTAAACAAAGCCATTTTCGTCAGGAGACATTTTTGAAAAAACTTGGAAAGGGATTTCCCTTGAAGATACCAAGAGATGAAATCAAAACACTAGCAACTGAACTACTATCAGACAATGCCAAAAAGAAAAGAGATTACGAGTACTTTGCATAAGAGTCAGAGTATTAAAACAAAGAAAGAGAGCAAAGTTTCAAACAAGTTGCGGAACATATAATATGATAATCTTACAAGAAAGCAAGTAATTGATGATGGCCATACATCAGCTAGCCAATAGAAAAGTCAAAAAAAAAAAAAAAACGGTAAAAATTGTACCAGAACGAAAAAAAAAAAAAAACTATACTTGCTTCTAAAAAGAAAAATTATGGGAAAGATAGTAGAAAATATATTGAATGAAACCAGACAAAAGTATGCGTTTTCAGGCCCCGATCTACAAGCATTTTAGACTTGTAAAAACACATGTTCAGAGTGTAAGATATTCACCAAGATGAAAACAACTCGAGAAACCATTAACAAACTAAAACATTATAGATATACGAATATTTGAAAAAAAGGTACAACGATGTTTGTGAGATTTCTTTTATCAATAGTCGATTTGTATTAAATAAATTGAAAGTAGCGTTGAATATATATAATGTATGCGAGAACTATTGATCAAACACATATGGAGACTGATTGGTCGCAAAAAAAAAAAAATTCGAGTAAAAATATGTATGGGCCAAATGAATTGAAGTTACAATTTCAATGAAGCACAACATCAATGCTGAATTATAACAAAATCTTCACAATGGTATTTTTAATAATTGATAGCTTTTTTTCTATTATCAAAAATCAGATTTATTTTTCTGTTCGACTTTGGGGGGCAATTACACGTCGAATACAATTCATGACATGTTATGTCATTGTGGACACTATGCAGCCTTTTCTTTAAATCATTTAATCAAGAAAAAAAAGATGATAAAAGTCACCATACTTTGCATTCATCTCCGCTTGATTATTATTTGGTAAGTCTTTTGTAAACTCAGAATATGAACAAAAAAAACGAGTCAGTATATTGTTTAGTTCATTTGAAACATTTTTTTTTTGAAATCTACTGAATGATTACTTTGAGATATGGATAGAAAGTTGTGTTCCATTCGAAAGGTTGCTTTTTCAGTTTATTTCCAAGCTCTTTTCGCTTAAATAAGATTACTCTTATGGTTGTTATCTTATTCGTTAGCCTTTTTAAAATACAGCCAACTTTCAAGAGTTCATTTGAAAGTGTGTGGTGATTCATTATTTAAATTACAATCGAAACCTGACAAATTTCTATTTACACATTTAAATAATTAAACAAACATCCATACCACCTAAACTACTAAACAACCCATCTCTCAATCAATAAACAAAAACAAACAACCATCAAAATAATAAAAAACACACACCAACTGCAACTACCTTTCGAGCTCAACGTCTTCTAAATCACAAGTTTCCAGTTGATATCCATGTTTCAAAAACGTCCAAGTGCTTATATCGCATCCTTGAACATTATTAGATTTACATCTGAATTTTGGCTCTCTTTCAAAAAGCAAATCAAATTCTGGAGACTCTGAAGCAACGATACGTAATTGTCTATTGCACCACCAAATGACCATAACCAAGCAAAAGACAATCATGGATGCAATAGATATAATCGGAACTAGTAACCATAACTGATCCCATTTGGTAGTAGCTATCAAACTGTTTTTTCCTCCTGCAAAACCTTCAAGGCTTTCGACATTCCTAAAATCTTTTAGACGCCCAAAGCCAATTGAGCTGTTAAACTGTTCCTGTGACTGAACCGAAATGTTCCAAATAAACTGAAACGGCCAAAAAATGCACCAAATGATACCAGCCACGCCCGCGAGTATGATATACCCAAACCGTGACTTGAAAAAATTGAAAAAATATACTTTTATTTTTAGTCTAAACATGAGGGCATCAAATACTTGTATACGAGTCAGCTCTTGGTGCTCTCTTGTTGGCAACAGAGGCGGTGAAGGTAGTAAGAGAGAAGGCGATAAAGAGTTTTTGGATTTTTTGAGCCGGTTGATTTCTTGTTGTTGCAACACTGCTTCTTCCCACAACGCTAATTGTTGCCCATACTCCAACTCATGTTTGTACTTGATTGTAGGAATTGTTAGCGGATTGTAAGCTGGCTGCGGACATGTATCTTTAGGGCGTGCACGAAAACTAAACAGTTTGTCGAAAAAACGAGATATCCAACTAGGACTAGAGCTTGCGCCGGTATCTGGCTCAGGATGGTTGTTAAAAGGTTGGTCTAGAACGTATGCAGGCTCACAATTCTGTTGCTCAAATTCTTGTAAACGGCCACCAAGCTTTGCCGCATATACTTGAGAAGGAAACGCAAAATGTGTAATGTAGACTATCTTGTTGGGTATCAAAGCTCTGTTAAATGTTTTGTAGCGACTTTTTCTTTTTTGGTTCTTGGGCTTGTTATTTCGTATTTGAGATTCAGATTTAACAGTTGGTTCATTTTGAGGTTTCGTAGTGCTTATATTTGTTGGTTCTGATAAAGGTCGACTTGGTAGTGCAGTGTTAATATTTAATGCTGGACTCAAGAGTTGGCTAGTTGAATTGTTTGGGAAACAACTATGATGATGATTAATTTTGTTGTTGATTTGGAAATGGTCAGCAGCCAAGTTTTTAGCATTGTACAAATCAGATGTTTGTTGAAAAGCAAGATTGATATTATTGGTCATTGAAAATATATAAATGAAAGAATAATGATAATAATAACAATACAAAGTCTGAGTTTATATTAAAAGATCAATTGTAAGCGAATGTGTATTAATTATTTAGAAAAAGCTACTGTTAATAAACAATATCTTGTTTTTAGGTTAAAAAATATCAAATGCCGAGTAAAGAGTTTTTTCCCAGATAGCCACGAACCCGAAGTAAGGTATTTTCAACGATTGCCACAATACTCTGACGACGCGAACTCCCAACATGTAACATAGCCAAATACACGGCTTTTGTAGAAAAATAGAACAAAAAGTTTTATTTAACTACAATTCAAACTAAAAAAAGAAGAAGAAGAAGAAGAATAAAATCCTCGTAGTCATCAAAAACGTTCAACCCTAAAATCATCTTATTCATTCAAAATCGTTCAAAATCAATTTCCAGATACTGCATATGACGTCAGCATCACTACACATACTAAACATCGTATTTCATTTTCCGTTTTTTTTACGCTTGGTGGCACTAAGCAGTTACCAAGGTAGACATAACTAGCTAATTTTAAAAAAGTTTTTGACATATTTTACTTTTTTCATCTCATTTAAGTCATTCCATTTCTAATATTCGTAAATTAGGTGATTGAAATTATTTAAATAATCGGCGCCAAAAGTGGGCTTAATCTGTGGAGAGTCAAGCGTATATATGGGTCTGTATTAATATGTATTCTATTTTTTAATTAGACACAATTTCTTAAACGTGTTGGACACGTTTTCAATACATCTGCCATCTTGACACTATCGAACCTATAATACTTTGAATGATTGTATATTCCACTTAGCTTTATATTCCTAAACTTAGTATAAACCTCATATGAGCTTTTTCTTTAATAAATTGGCACCAAAACGACCGAGAACCCCCCATGGCTTCCCATCCATTTGATATTCAGTCTTTATCTCAACCTCGCATTCCACAAGTGCTAGCTTCTTCTTCGGAACTAGTTCGTTTAGACAATGGCTCTTCCATCACCCAAAATGAAACGGCTTCTACAGCGTTTCTCACTCCATCTCTGACATCTCCTAACTCCCGAAACCATCTAATCGCACGAGACGTTCCTAGCTCTCAAAACACACAGGGTTCGGGCTCTCGTCTAAATGAACCCGCCGACAAACTCGTTTTCAAACCAGACTACGACCCCCATGAGCAGCTTGTTGATAGAATTCCTCAAACTCCCTTATTTGCTTGGTCTCAGCCAGACAATTCTAGCCAAACCTCCAAGTTTCCCAAACTTTCCAAGATCCTTCACCTATTCACCTGGTCGAATTTTTCAATGTGCTGTAAAGGGTTCATTCTAATCATTTGCTTTTTCGGCATATTTGCATTTACTATTCACTATAATCATTTCAACAACGAATTACTGCACTTGTACATTGGTGTTCACGATTACTGAGCAAGCAAGTTGAGAAGAAATGCTGATACCAAATAGTTCACATACCTTGTTGTTGGTGCTTATTGTGATTTTCTGGCGGCTGTGGAGAGTGATTGATCATACGTATTATGCTAACGTTAAATCCGACGCCATACATTTATTCAAGTTCATAGCGTTGTCCTATCTACCATCTTATTTATTATTGTGACTGCTATTATTACAACCACCAATTTCTTTACTTGAGATCACATTGCTATGGCCCACAGAGTTATTCAAAAAATCACCTGTTTTCAACATCGAAACCATGCGTTTCACCATAGGCTGACAGAATTGCACAACTTTCAAAGTTTGTGCTTTCTTGGAAACCGACCTGAACACTATGAGTTCTAATACTATTTTTGTTTATTTATACCCATATATCTCACAAGGTATCTTATAAATTGGTTTTTGTATTTGATAATTGTGTTAAAAACATCAACTTAGTCAAACTGTTTTTTTTTTAAATATTTATGTTAAACATTTTAATGAAGTTTCAAGAACATACAACAGCAAACTATCATTTTTCATTGTACTTATCTGTATGTTTGAATGATTTGTTTTTGTTATGATTTTGAGGAATTTGAAATACAGTTCAGAATAGACGTTTTGACTAGCCGACATATTTTGAATATAGCTCCTAATTAAATATACCAAACTCATAAACTTTTAAAAAACTTCAAACGAAATGGATTTTTGGAACTTTTCTAACTTTCCAAACATTCTTGTAGCAATGGTTTCTTCTGTAAACATCCACTTTACTCAATAATTCACAAACGGATTATTTTTAGTTTTCAACTAAGTTGCCTTGAAGTCTTTCGCGGTCCGAATTTGTCATCTATGTTATTTCAAAAAATCAGAAATTCGTATTGTACCCTACATAATTTTGACCAAAACTCGGAGAAGATAAGCAAAAAGTTTACATTTTATTTGTAAACAATATTGACAAATAGCTGAGCTCGGCGTGGCAGAAAGTAGATGCAAGTTCATGGGTGGTACAGAATGAAAAGATGTATAAGCTTGTTTTGAACAACTCCACTTGAAACCCATATTAACCCAAAGAAACAAAAAAAGGTATAACTTTTTGGGTTTCATTAGATCGAATCAAGCATTAATTCTGAATGCACAGCCTAATTAAATGAAAGAAACTAAACCGTGTTAATATAAACTACGATAGCTGGTTGAATAGCAGATTTTGGTATTCGTTGGGAATTTAACAAATCATGCTTTTGTGGGAAAATAATCAATCAAACATAATACTGAAATACGAACTAAAGAGTTTACAAGTTTTCTTAAGTGTATGGAATGTATTGGCCATATACGATAAAAATCTAGTACGAATAATAAAGTTGACATGCTCTATTCTGAAAATTCTTGTTCTCTGCTTTTTCAAAACATTCAACTTCTCCTGAACTTTAAGAATAAAAAAAAAATGTGAATGTTAAACTTCAAAATGTTTGGATTTTAAAATCCCCATTGCTTAATTCGCCCCTTTATTTGATTTTTATAGTATGCTTTCGTTATTTTCTTCCCTCAACCCACGCTTTTTTCCTGTTTTGGAAGAAAATGTTTCCATCCCTCAGAAAACGTAAGCTTCAAACAGATAAAATAATAAAACAAGAAAAGTACGAAATAATGAAAAGACGGCAAGAGAAAATAGAGAGAAACGCCAGGAAAAAAACGATAAGCAGTGAGGAACTTCAAGCATATTTGAGCTATTTTGGGTAATTAATAACATTGTAGCTTGATATTTTTGAAACCAAACAATCCCAGTTATTGATAATACACAAAATGCCACGAGCCTTACGGGGGTTACAAGTAGAAATCAATACTGATGGTACTTGAAGAATATATTGAAAATTCCCCCCCATGTACCAAACCTTGGGGAGCTGAAACAACATTGCTTACCGCTTTACCCCTATTGTTTTCCTTATGAAGATACTGAAATCCATCTCGGTCCACACTTTTGGAACTTTTGAAGACTCTCGGGCTGGTGGATAGGTATTTCGTTCAATGGCTGAAATCCCGGTTTTTCGGAATTTTGTTCAATGTGTTCCAAGGGAGTAAAGTGGATAATGTATCAAATGTACTAAACAAGTAACGATCATGACAGCCCTTTGGAAAGGTTAGGTTTGTTTAATTGGTTAAATGTAATGGATCGGTTAGATGAATTAAAGATTCTGGGTATGAGAAAAATTATAAAGCAATTCGGCCCAAAATACGGATCCAAAGAAACAAAATGAAGTCTTTGCTCAAAACAATGATCTGAGAAACTTTCATTTGAAATACTAATTTAAACCTCATTGCAAACATTTGGTAAATTGTTCCGGAAAAACAAAAACCAATCTTCGTCTTTTCATTTATTTGTACCAGGAACAAGAAGCATTTTTGCCAATTTCAGGGCAAACAAATGCTGTCAGACTAGTAAGCAATTAATTAAACATGTTATGAGATGATGGGAGATATTAGGACATGTTTGTAGGTGCCGGAATAATTTGAGCAAAACCGTTGCCTAATAGGTGATCCAGCTAAAAAAGGGGAATCCTACAAGAGACAACAGGTACACAAATAGATCTCTGTCAGCTTCTCTACGAACATATGTACAGATTTGTGTAATGCATACCCCGTATGTATTGATGTGTAAGCTTTTTTTGTGTGCATGTGTATGCTTGTGAATGGCCCATGTAACTAGCTCGTTAGAGAACCCATTTTTGTTTCTTTCTACAAGCCACACGACCCACTTTTTTTTTTTTTTGCATCTTCCTTATTTTTACCATTTCCAAGGGAAAAGAAAATAATAGTAATAAAATGAATCAAATAATGAAAACTCAGTCAAAAAAACGTTTAGTTTGATTATTTAAAGCATTAAATTATAGATTGGCATCAGTTTTGTCTTATTCAACTTGATTCAAAAGTTTATATTCATGGCTTTCATGACTGTTTACAAAATGGACTGTTCCTGAAAATATGCCGAATGGCTTCATTCCAAAGACAACTTAAAACGAAAAACAGGCAAAAGAAAAGAAAACACTCACTGAAAAGAGAAAATGTACTCATTTTCGAATAATCTAACCTCTGATTGTGCAGATTGCATTGTTCCGCATGTTTCGAGTTTTTATAAAACGAGCATCAATACCAAATTGAATGTATGGCTCGCAATACTAGTAACAAAATTGGCAATAATAGTGGTAAATTTAAGGAAAAAGGTAGTCTTTATAGAGCCAGCAAAAATCTAGCGGAATCTGGCATACTCTTTATTACATTCTTGTCTCTTTCTCCTTTTTTTTAATTTTTTTTTCAACATATCCTCTACAACCATTGAGTCAAAACATTGAACAAAGTGAAATTTCTTGAAGTTTATCGGAACCTTTCAATAGTTGCTGGAATTTATTAGATAAATGTTGGTCAAGAAATGGTCATTACGACACCAAGACCAAGCTCCGATGCTCCGTTAAGTCGGGCGCAGGCGCTAAACCAGACAACTCCCAATCAGTACATGCTCAACCAAACAACACCTAATCAAACAGCACCAAACCGAACAATACCTAACCAAACGATATCTAGTCGAACAACATCCAACAGAGGGACACCGGACCGCACGATACTAAACCAACCAATTCGTAACCAAAACATACCAGACCCTATTCATCTGACCTACGACAACACAGTTTACACCATTTCACACGACTACTACAACCTCGTTTTAGACTATATATTTCATGACTGCACCAAGAAATCGCGTTCGATTGCACATTTCCCCAACATCACAGCACTGACGCCAGATGAGTTTCGGCGGCGCTACGCTGTAGACAACGAGCGCCGATATAGAGTTGCCGTTGCTCGGTATGCAGCATTTCGTTCACGACACACATTTGCACTGGCCCAGCCTGCAATCTCTTCGCCACTAGACAAGCGTGTGCCCAAGCCTGGGTTTGGTTTCAGCCGGTCGTTGCTGGAGCTCGACCACTGGTGCCAGTGCGTTGTGTACCCATGTGTTCAAGAAGCTTTGGCAGTTTTCGGTATTATGATAGATGTGTCTTCGCCAAAACAATTTGCAGCTTCAATGAAGGCGTTGAATGAAATTGAAATAACAATGAAAGAAGAAGCAGAGATCAGAGAAATCCAGCAAACTGCATTGTTAAATCCAATGGAAGACGACGAAAATGAAGAAACCACGCGAACTGGAAGAACAAGAGGACAAAGATATTCATATATTGTTACCCAAGCTAGTGATTACCAAAACAATTCTCGATACCAACGTCAAAACCATCCACGATACCATCCTCAAAAGACTCACTCTAGACACCGCCATCAGCTGGGCTCTCAAAATCAGCACAAAAGAAAAGAAGGCCCAATTTACGAAGGTACCACAGAAATCGATCCCGAATCAGTGCTTCCAGAAGAAGAACAAGACCCACATTTGGAAGCATTTTGTCGGATTGTTGATGATGGAATTGAAAACCTAGAAGCCACTACAAATTTCATTGTCAACTTGTCTGAAAGACATGCGTTTTTGGAAGCTTTTGAACAGTGTAAGGAAGATATCATTCAAGCCGTTTTGCGATGTATTCCAGAAAATGAGTGCTATAGCGGATGCAACAATGACATTGATGTTCGTAATAATGGCAACAATAACATCCATGTCCATGTTCCCAGCCGCAATAATGAAGTTTCTAACAACAACAACAACAACAACAACAACAACAACAACAACAACCAAGAAACTCGTACCGGCAGACTTCGAAGTTCCTCAGTAGCCTCAGTCTTGTCAGCACTGCTGAGTCAGAACGAACCTTATTACGACCCTGATTCTGATTACAGCTCTGACTCAAGTTCCGACCTCAGCTCCGATTCAACAATATTCAATGACACCACTGGTCCTAACTATCGACGCAATAGAACAGTTACTCGAAAATATACCAATAACGGCACTAGTATTCTCTCTTACGACCCATACCCTCAACACATTCACAACGAGTTTACAAAACTTTTTCGTCCGTCTTCACAAGCAACCTTGTTTACTTTTTTGGAAACCTTTGAAAACTGCAGACAACACATGCTGTGCCATAACAACCCATTACACCAAACCAACTACTATCTTGTCGACGCTGGATACCTACCTGACCCAAGACAGCAAGGCGGAACTAGGTGCAGAATCAAAAGAAAAGGCAGTCGTCGGAGAAGAGACAAGGACAAAAAAGAACCGAGGGCAAGAGATAGAGGATTGCTGACTGAGCCAAAAAAGAAGACGTTGAAAGACACTGTTGAGTTTCACAAGCGTTTACTCAAAAAAGAAGTAGAGCTGGGTTATCACAAATATATCGGGTTCAGCAATGTCTTAAACAACGGACTTAACAATGGACTGGGGCTTGAACTAGGGTTTGGTATTAGTGCTGATGCTAACCAAACCGGACGAGAAAGAGGTAGGGAGAAAGAAGAAAACTACAGAGAAGTTGTTAGGGAAGAAGACAAGGAACAAGACCAAGAAAAAATCAACACACTTGCCAACGTTGAAGGTTTGACCCGACGAGAGTCAATGGGCCTTGACGAACTCATAAACGACACGCTGGCGTGTTTGGATAATGACTTTGAGGCTGTATTTGGACAAGACCCAGTCATCGGCACTGAACCCTACCAAATAAACGAAAAAAATGAGTTTTGTGGGCAACTGGGATTCAGTGGAGATGCTGAGTATAACAGGGCTAGTAAGGTCAATAGAACTAGTGGGTCTGATGGAGTTAACAGGGCTAACAGGGTTAGTGAAGCTAATGAGCCTGAAACAACAAAAGAGACTGAAGCCCAGCGCCAATCTTCAGCCCTGACAGCAGCATATGAATCTCTTGTCGGACGCACCTTGAGTTTAGGTTCCAGCACATTACTCGATCGCCATAGCACATTGAAACTGACCAACCCCATGGACAAATCCAACTCCATGACACAGCTCAGTCCAATAGGCCAGTTTAGCCCCATTGCAGCAGCCCCTCTTGGTGGCCCCCTCACACAACCAGCCGCCCCTATGGCACAGCAGGGGGCTATTTTGCAGCTAGCAATAGCCGCACAAGATGCTCAACGGTATGAACGGTACTACTCTATGTTGGCCTACGCTATTCGTGCTCATCATTTTCCTGACACCCAGCACCACGTATGCGACCGTCGATGCGATAAAAGCTATGAATACCCTTATGAAGACCCGTATAAATTTCCATGCGACAAGCATATTGACCCTGCTACCGAGACTGCGATGGAGCTTGTTGTTCTTTTAGAAGCGTTTGTTAATGGCTTGCTGAGCAACTTTGAGCTGCAAAAATTGCTAAAGCTAGAAGGGTTTGAGATCGAAGAAGGGCGGGAAGAAATGGCTTTAGAAGAAAAGCACGAAGGCTTCCGACCAGAAAAAAAGTTGGGTGGGTTAGGACAGAACAACTGCAGTATCGCAAAAAGTCTTGAAAAGAAGGCAAAACCGTCGCAAGTGAAACGCAAGCCTGTTAATCCATTGAGTCCTCCAAGCTCTCTCGATCCGCTTAGCGCTACCAGGAAATTGACCGCTTCTAATGGGCTTGATGGTTCAGACAACCCTGACAGCTTTGTGTGTTCGAAAGCTGCAAACTACTCAGAGTCTCGCCGAAAATACGTGGACGTTCTTATCGAAGGCAAGGTGCACGAGTTTCAGCGACGTGAGCGGGATAGGCGACGATTATGGAGACTACGCCAGCTACTTGCAACGAACTTGGGACAACCCGCTATGTTGGGAGCCGACGGAAGTTGTCGACCGCTGGTGAGTGAAGAATTCAAAACAGGTAGAGGATATGGAGAAGAGAAAAAGTCTGGCAACGAGAAATTTGGACTGGGCAGAAAAGCATTTGGGTATGAAGCCGATGTGCCAGCCATCATTGGAAAAGAAGGTTTATACGGAAACGTCAATTACGACAGCGACCAAGAAGAAAAGTACCGAAAAGCAAATCTTGGACCCAACAACAAAGGAATGTGTTTATTTTTCTCAGAAATGAATGAGTTTGCACGCAAAATGAAAAAGTCGACACAAGAGTGTAAATTGAAACATGTTCCCAAAACGTTCAAACGAATCCGGCATCAAAGCGAGGACCTCACTAATTTGGAAGCAGACTCGGGGCTAGTGATTAGCAGGCCTTTGCAGCATTTCCCAAGCACTGATGGAGCTAGTATGGCTGGATCGTTTCCTAGTCCTAACCCTAATAATAATGGATATGGTGGCTATAGCCCTATTATCCGAAAAGTCGACCATTTTTAAACACTTTTTCTGTCTAATGTTTATTTATTAATTTATTAATTTTTGTAATGCTTAATTTTTTTAGTTGTATTTTTATATGTGTATATTAAATCATAATTCATTAATTATTTTCAGAAGTTAATATAAACCGCGATTCAGACGAAATGAAACGAAAAATCAATAATCTATAAATCGTTTAAGGATTATAAGAATTATTGTCAGTAAATTCCAAATCAATTGGCTAAACTTTTTTTTCAACAGTTTTTAATTTTCAGCATCTGATTTGGACATGCAATTTTGTCGGTCTAAGTCTTAGCGTTAATTCTAGCATATAGCTAAAGAGGATAATCATAGCTGAAGATTCTATCAAGCCAAATAGTAAAAGCTTAAAAAAAAAAAAAAAATGAAACGCCATCAAAATGCGTATCTCGACCTTTTTTTGTAGGAATTAAGTGAAGCTGTTTCCCCTAGTTCAAGCCCAAGTTCATGCCGTCGTGGTGTATAGTTTGTACGCAAAAATGGTGGCTTGAATAGGATATAGTTTTCAGTTGTAAACTGAGACTTTCTGGTGTGGGCTAGCTGGTTTTTACTATAATTTTATTCAAACATTCAAATCACTCAGTTAGTTTCATCAATAGCTTGAAAATTTTCATGAAACTGAATCGAGCCTTTGACTTTTCAGTGTTGTTTTTATGTACGAATTCCCAGATGATGGCCTCAAGGTTTTCGTCAAAAATTCGTGACTCGACGAAAAGACTCTTTAGAGTCTTGAGAGCCAGCGAAAGACACTAAAAACTGTGTGCATGCTGTTTCATAGGAAGCATATCTTTTGTGCGAAAAAAAAAAAGAAGATCAAAAGCTGTTGATCAGCAAATGTTGATGACAGTCTAGTGAATATCAGTTTAAGCAGTTTAATTGGCCATGAAGCCGTTTTTTTTAAAATCATTTCTGTAGTTAGATATCAGGAATTTGATATAGATGTTTATCCTTCACAGCCATATATTCTCAACATTGACTCAATATGCTTTCATAGTATGTATCTCCACAACCTGCGTCAACACTTGATTCAAAGAAGTAGCATTTCAACTCTTGAACAAATATTTTATTCCTGTGATCTAAACACATTCAATTGATATCCCATTTCCCCAAAATCCCATAAAAAACAAATACCGAATCAGGTAATATATTAAAACCATTTTTCAAAGAGGAGAAGCCAGGTTTTCGATGAAAAATCCAATTGACTGAGAATCAATATGCTTGATACGGCTACCAGGCACCTTTGTTATTACCAACTAGAAATGCTTGTATTATTTTTTTTGCAACCCATTTTTTTTATTCGCTACACAAATAAATCAAAATGTCTTCCATTTTCCCATCCTTTTTTTCTCAGCCTTGAATTTCTTCGGATTTCAATCTCCGGGAACACAAAGTAAGGTTGCAAAAAAAACAAAAAACAAAAAAACAAAAAATTAAAAGTACCAATACCAATGACGAATAATTATAGCAGTAAAATTAATAAAATATAATAATGCCAGTTAAACTAAAACGATTTAAAACAATATTTAAAATAAAAAATGGAATATATTCAAAAGGAGTCCTGAATGCTCGTCTAGTGGCCTCTGTACTAGTCTGTCATTACCACACCGAAACCAAAACTTGTCAACCGAGCTGCAGTTACTCCAGTTTCTGCCGTTCCACCGAAAACAAACAGAACAAAAGAACAAATTCACAGAAGAGGGAGTCTTCCAACCATCGCAACTACTATCACCGGACCCGTGTGACTTTGGATACTCAGGTACAACCTTTGTGGTATTTGGCTCTATTCTAGCACTCCAAGTCTTTGCAGAGTATACGCTCGTGGCAAGCACTGCAACAGATCCCGAAGACCTATCTCTCTCCTCGGCACACGTGAGCACACACACGGCTGAGCGTCAGGTTTCGCGAGGGTTAGGAGCGGAAATACGCGTTATGTGCGTGATTGTATTTTACGAGGTGCAGAAAGCCTCCAATGGATTATTTCCATTTGTTGATTTTCACTTAAATATTCATCTTCCGGAGGGGTTTATGTATATATATATCTATATATGAATATGAATATATATGTGTGTGAGTTTATTCTCTGTGTATGTAAACATATTCCGTATTGACTTGTTTGAATAGTCCGTTACTTACTGCGGGGGAAATGGCCTCCACTTTTGGCTGGTTGGGCCAGTGGGATATCTGCCAATGTATGTAATACCATATACCTGCGCACACAGTGAGGGAGGAAGAGGGAGAGAGAGAGAGAGAGAGAGGCATTAGTAGGCCTGGGGCTATTACAAGCCCTAACAGGCAAAAGGACCCCACATCCAGCAGTGTCTGTAGAATATGTATACGTGATTTTAGATTGATTGGCTTGTTAGTATCGAGTGTGTATTGTAAACAACATCCTTTCAATGGGTAGTTGGCACACCAAACAAAACATGGATATGGACCAAATAGAAACCCCTCTAGATGCCTTTCCAATACATGGTTTCAATTCCAAGAAAATGTATATAAGCATTCGTAATTTCGTCAATTGTTGAACTTTTTTTTTCATTATTTCTCTATTATCTCTTTCTTACTAAACCATCTCTACTAAACACTCTCAACCCTTTAGCTTATATTAACTTATTACTATTTTCACAATGGCTCCTACTGAATATGACGCAATTGTTATCGGCGGCGGCTTCGGCGGCATCTACTCTACATACCACTTGCGAAAGCTTGGCTACAATGTCAAGGGCTTTGAAAAGGCACCAAAGTTGGGCGGTATCTGGTACTGGAACAGCTATCCAGGTGCTCGTGTCGACTCTGATGTCCCTGTCTACCAATTGTGGATCGAAGAGGTTTACAAGGACTGGAACTTTTCTGAGCGTTTCCCAGGCACTGAGGAATTGAACAGATACTTTGACCACGTTGAAAAGAAATTGGACATTGCACGCAGCTACTCATTCAATACATTTGTCGGTTCTTGCACTTTTGACAAGGAGACTGGCAAATGGACTGTTACTACTGCTGGTGAAGATGCTGGATCTTTTGTATGCAAGCACCTTGTTGTCTGCATAGGTTTCGCTGCCAAGAAGTACATCCCGGCTTTTGATGGCATCGACAGATACAAGGGCATTATGCACCACACTGCTGAATGGCCCGGTGAGACTGTGGACTTCAAGGGTAGACGTGTGGCTGTCATTGGAACTGGTGCCTCTGGTGTGCAGGTCATCCAGGAAACTGGCCCCATTGCCGGAGAGCTTACTGTATACCAACGTACTCCCAATCTTGCATTGCCCATGCGCCAACACAAGATCACCGATGACGAAAATGCTGAGCAAAAGAAGAACTACGAAGAAATCTGGGCCGACACTCTTACTGAACCCAATGCTTCTGGTTTCGTCTTTGGTCCTGTTTCTCGCAAGGCTCGCGACGACACTCCTGAAGAGCGTGAAGCCTTTTTCCAGGAACTCTACCGCAAGGGTGGTTTTAACTTCTGGGCCGCCAACTACGCTGATGTTTGGTCTAACCAGGATGCTAACGACTTGGCATACGAGTTCTGGCGCAGAGAGACTATGAAGCGTTTGACTCGCCCTGAGTTCCACGAGAAGTTGGCTCCTAAGGTTGCTCCTAATCCTTTTGCTGGTAAGAGACCTTGTCTTGAGCAGGCTTACTACGAAGTTTACAACCAGCCCAACGTTGACATTGTTGACTTGAAGGAAACCCCCATTATCCAGTTCACTGAGAAGGGTATTCAGACTGCCCAGGGTGAGAAGGAATTTGACATTGTTGTTCTTGCAACTGGTTTCGATGCCGTTACTGGTGGTCTTTTGCAGATTGACATTCGCGGCGTTGACGGTATTACTTTGCCTGAGAAGTGGGTTGATGGCACCAAGACTTACCTCGGTATGATGATCAACAGCTTCCCCAACATGTACTTTATGTACGGACCTCAAGGACCTACTGCCTTCTCCAACGGTCCTACCTGTGCTCAGATCCAGGCTCGCTGGATTATTGACTTCATCCAGCACATTGACAAGACTGAGTCCAAGTACGCTGAGCCCACTGCCGACTCTGAGGAATTCTGGCACGAGCAGTGCGCCAAGGCCCTTCAGGCAACTCTTCTCTACGGTATCAAGAACAGTTGGTACACTGGTGGTAACATTCCAGGCAAGCGTATTGAAGCATTGAACTATATGGGCGGTGTTCCTACTTATAACCGCATCATCAACGAGGAAGCCAAGGAAGGATACAAGAACCTTGTCTTGGTTAAATAATTCATTTGTTTCCTTTCCTCTCCTTTTTATTTCATGATTTTATTTGATTTTGTTTTGATGTTTTTGAGTTTTATGATGATTTAGTTATGAATATGTTTTTATTTTAGTAAATTTGATTATATTATTTTTTAAAAATTTGGGGTATTTTCCTCTTTCCAAGTATTTGATCTAATTTTAAAAAAATGATACCAATTCTTTTTAAAATATAAAATACACTTACACCGAGTCGAATGAGTTATCTGCTTATTATATACAACTAAATTCGCACTGTTATACCTTTAAGATACGGTATTGTCAACTATATTTAGAACAACCAGTATCAACTGAGAGATTATCGATATGAAGAGCTTATCTCGATTTTCGACTCTAAATTAATAACCACATTTTTTGAAGAAAAAAAAATTAATCACCTCATTGTGTTAAAAAAAAAAAATGAAAAATACGACGATTTAATGCCTCGTAGATAAATGACAATAATAAATCAATTAAAGTGACAAAACAATAATCAAACAGTGAATTCAATCGAACAGTATAAAGAAAAACATTAAAAAACTATTATTATTATTTTAACTTTATGCTGATAAGAAATGATAAAAGTGACAATAAAGAGAACGTTGGAATAGTCACAGCGCTAAAAGTTAGTTCTGACATGAGCCTTTTTCGAAATTGTGATTCAACATCTTAGGTCTAACAAATAGTGAAATTCTGTGAGTCAATTGAATAATAAATAATTATTTTCAAGTAATTCAACAACAATTAATGATGTCAATGAAGTAAAGAAAAGTTGAGCGTAGAAGTTCAGAGAAAGGCTTCGACTCAGGAATTGCCTGTTTTTTTTTTTCACTTGTCTAGTATGTGTTCTTGTCACAAAAATGTTAAAATTATTCATTTTTTTTACAAAGGTTTTGGCACAACGTCAAAAGATAAGAATTGGTTTTAAAAACTAAACATAAATACTCGTTGCTTCATGAAACAAACGAATTTGCTTAGTTTTTGAAAAGCGTTGATGCCCTTTGACTGGCTAGTATCTCTAAAGACCGTAAAAGTTCTAGCTGACATTTGCAGTTAAAGCTGAGAAATTTCGAACAAGCTTGTAGGTTCACGGTTTTTTCTTGCAACGCTTAATCATTTGCCAAATGTTTACATGCTGGAAAATTTATGTGAATGCAAACACATAAAATTCTCGTGCTCCAGGTATTAAGAGGGGAAGGGGAGGTTGGTTAACGTGGGAGCTATGCTAGTTAGATGTACTGCTTTACCAATGTGGTTTGAAGCCAATGTTCATACACAAATAAATGGGTATCAAGAATAAGGACCAAGCTTGTCTTGTTATCAAGTAAAAGGATACAGTCTATTCGAAAAAACAGAAAAAACTATGATCAACTGAAATGATGCTAAAAACAGCTATTTACTTAAATTATGATAAAGAATATATTTAGAATACAATGTATAAGCATACCAAGGCCTTTCTTTTGACTGCAATCGCTTTGAGTTTTCAAGAATGAAAAAAAAAAAAAAACTTTACAAAAGCTACAAACATAATGTCCAAAAGGTTTACCGCGGAACAATAGTCAAATTAACTAGAGACTTTTACGTCTTTTCTTGAATCTTTCATCCCAAATTTTCATTCTTTGTCAATTTTAAGAATATTATTGCAACCCAAAAGCCAAAATGATTATTCTACAATTTAAGACTACATTTAATTGAAAACTACACACTCAAACAAATAACAAAATGCAATGTATTTCAACAACAGTACCGCTCTTGTTTAACTCCTATAAACATCTTGGAACAATAAACATTGTCAGTAGGGATTTTGATCGTGACTGTGTATGACTAAAGATCCTCAAATTAGTCCAACCATGGAATTCAAAAATAAATTACAGCAGCAATATTATATAATTTTTTTTAACAAAAATCGACAGTTTTTCTGTCAGGTTTTTGTGAAAACCTATCAATAATTATTGAGTTTTTTATAGAAGTGTCATTAAACGTATTTCGGATATATAATATTAAAGTTGGATATGGATTCTCAAGCTTTGAAGGCTTGATCTCGAGCTTACACCCCAATCCTGCAATTGTATCTCTTTGAACCTATTGTACACTGTCTCCGATTGACTCAGAAACTCATTAGTTCAAAAGACCCATCTATAGAATTGTTTTCTTCGATACATGATTTGTTTCTCTAGAAAACAAATAAAACTAAATCGATTGGAAAAGAATTATCAAAGTAACAAACTAAAAAGGACTATATATAGAACATTTTTGCTTGAAACAACACTTTATAAAAACAAATCAAAACTACCGATCCAAATGTGTTGAATTAAAACAAATTAATATATTCATTATTAAAAAGATGTAATTTGCAGTATTTTCAGTCCTTTCATAGAATAATTATCAAACAACCAAAATTGCCTCCCTACTATCGTAGATTTTTAAGGTTTATTTGTAAAAACCAAATTCTTAAATCAAACCGAAACGTTAATCTGGAAGCCAAAAATTGTTTTCATTAGCGTTTAACTCTTTTCTTCAAAATGACATACCTGAACAAGGTTTTTGAAATTCTGGGGTTTCACATGCTTGTATGTGGAGCTTGCATAATTTCGTACCCAAGCTCAAAAGATGCTTTAAGCACGGCGCTATTCGAAGCCTGGTTAGTTTTGGATTTTTGTCAAATTACAAGGCGCCAAAGCCGATGACTAAACTAACCAGCACTTTTGAGATGTTGTAGTTTCCCGATAAGCCCTAAGCGCTAGCCGTGCCTAACTGTATCTTGAATATCATCACATCGAGCTTGAGTTGGTTTTATTTTAATAGCGGTTGCCAGCCAGAAAGTCCAATTTCCAGCATACATTTTAATTACGGTGCTGTGCTTTTCGTTTTCTGTTTGTTCTAAAAAAAGTTTAAATATTTATTAATATATATAAATATATATATCTTGGTATATATATTACTGGAAATATATCTTTTCGACTAAAAAACATCAACGACAGCATCTAGCGTGAAACAAACCCATCTAAATACCTTTTTCTTATTGCTCTTTCTCGATTATGTTTTCAATATCTCGTAGTGGTTCTGGAAGATCTTCAGCGGGTTCTCATACGCCCTCCAAGAATTCTGAGTTTGAAGGTTCTCAGGCTGGTGAGGCCCCTCCTGCTTCCGAAGCTACTAGTGCATCTTCCACTGTAGCTCCTACTGAGACCATCAACGGCATGCAGCAGCTTCAACAATTTCCTCAGCCTCCTGTTCCTGCGGAAGCTTTCCCAATTCCTGAGCCTCAGCTGTTGGCTAACTTCCCCCAAAATCAACAGGCAAGCCTTCAACAAGGCAGTTTCCAGCAGGCTGATGTACAGCAAGCCAATGCTGCCCATGCTAACCTTCAACATGCTAGCCTCCAACAAACGGCCCTTCAACATGCTAACCACCAGCATGCTAATGTCCAACATGCTAACGTTCATCCAGTCAACCTTCAGCATGCTAACATGCAACATGCTAACGTTCAGCATGCTAGTCCTCAACAGCTTAGTCTTCGTCATAGCACTTATCAGCAGAACGATTTTCAGCAGGCTACTATTAATCAAGCCAGCTTTCAACAACAGCATGATGCACAACTCCAGAGACATCATCAGCAGTATCGTCATCAGCAACAACAACATCAGCGTCGACTCCAACAGCACCAGCACCAGCGTCAGCAGCATCAATATCTTGCAGTTTCCCACGTGCCTCCTAAAGACATGTACTCTGGCTTTATGGTTTCACCTTCTATGCAGCCACTGTCTTTGGGAATGCATAACAATGGGCTTATGGCCATGTCTCCTGTCATGCATCAGCGCTCATCCAATTTCCGTGGAGGCGCTCCTTACTACTTGAAAAGCAATGAAAATGCTGCTGCTACTGATGTTCCTGTCATTGGCGGCAAGCGCAACGTTCGTCGTCGTAAGAAAGATAAGAGTGCTCCCAAGCGCGCCCTTACTGCTTACATGATTTTCAGCAAGGAAACTAGACCCTCTGTTGTATCTGAAAACCCTGCTCTCAGCTTTACTGAAGTTGGCCGCATGCTGGGCGAAAAATGGAGAGCTTTGTCTCCTGAGCTGAAGGCTCCCTTTGAAATGAAGTCTGCAACTGATAAGGAGCGTTACAGAAACGAAAGAGAGGAGTATATGAGAATGAGAAAAGCAATGTTTGTTTAAATCATTTGTCAAGCAATTGTTTTCTCATTTTTTCTTTCTTGTTTTGTTTGGTTCAGTTTCACTTGTTTGTTGTATTTATTAATTTCTATTTCTATTTCTTCTATTGTATAAGTAATTTTACCTATGTTAGCAAGTTTTTCGTACACTGGTGATAAAAACTTTGTTTAATGACTTTTATGTAATTATTATTGTGACTATTGGTGTATGAATGCTATCATCTTAATTGTTTATTGTATTTAATTGTTTTGTTCGTTTCAATTTTATGTAATTTTAAACGAAAATATGTATTGACTAATCTCTTTGATTCTTTTAAAAGTGCACCTATATTTTCAATTTACCTCTGTTAAATTTGACAGCCTGAAGTTCTTATTGGCTATAATTGTTCCAATTTACATATTTATCAACTGCAACAACATGTATAATGGTTCAAGTATGAAAGGCCAAAACCATAAAATCATGATAGTCACATGACTAACCCAATACATACTTTATACCCTATCAATTTTATTCGTACCAATTAATATTGAATTTCAAATCAACTCGGTTCGAAACGAGCGTCTTTTATTTTTTTTAAGTCTGTTTGCTTGACGCGATTTGAACAATACCAAGTTTAATGTTTATTATAAAAACTTTAATTGGCATCAATATTATAATAATTAACAGTCTTCAGTTCACTGATATTAAGAACCCATAAACCATTAATCATTGATTTGACTTCCTTCCTTTCGTCTTTTAATCTCGGTTTAAAATTTGCTACAATCGCCACAAAAATAGCTTTAATTTTTTAAATCAATTCAGAGTAATTTTGTGTCATGTCTACTGTTTTGAAATCTACGAGGAGCTTGGTTGCTTGCGCTGCACGCAGGCCTCTTGTTCTTAGAAACGCAAGAACTGTTGGTTCTGTTAGCCATGATGAAAAAGTCAGAACAGCATCTACAGCGGTTTTAACCAAAAGTTATAGTGGTGACTATAGCGTGAAATTTAAATCCAACTCGATTGCCAGTCCCTACACTTCTCGAAACTATTTCCAGGCTCACAGAGTCCGCCAGGCGCTCCGAACAAACTCCGCGCGCCATTTTGGTACAAGCAGGGCTTGGTTTGATGCCACTCAACAAGAACCACCTCTTTCACAATCATCATCAGTTGTAACACCCCCATCCCCACCACCTTTGCGAGGATACTCACTTCTTTCAAACCGCGCATTAATCGCATTGGGCGGTCCTGATGTATCTAAATTCTTGAACGGAATTGTTACCAACAAAGTAGTATCTTACACCGATTCCTCATTTGACGACACTCTGCCACTATACTGTGCATTTCTCAATGCTAAAGGCCGTATGATTGCAGACGCATTTATATATCCAGTACACAGTAATGATTTCATTCGCAAGCAAGTGTCACCGCTTTTACCAAAATTAACAATTCATAATCGCGAAAACAAGAGCGAGGGCAGTCCTTCAAAAGAAAACGTTGATGTTGAATACCTGATTGAATGTGACAAAGAGATTGCGCAACAACTTTTTACTACCCTCAAGTTTTACAAGCTTCGACAGGACGTGGCCATGTCAATGGTTCCGTCTTCTTTGTTACAAGTATGGTCGGTTTGGGATGATACCAATGTCAGTCAAGCTCTTGATTTTTATAATCCATGTAATACGGCATTATATTCCCCAGGAATTTTCGAAAAAGTTGGATATGCTACGTACCCTGACGTGAGAGTGCCTGGGTTTGGATTACGAATGTTGCTGGAAAACAAAGAAGAAAAAGACAATACAAGAGTTACACCTGGAGATGTGTTTTCACAGTCTGTTGTCTCAGCACAACCTGAGTTAGTAGAGGCCCCCCTTGTGGCATATGATATCCGCCGTATCTTGTACGGTATTCCTGAAGGATCTAAAGAGTTACCACTAGGCAAGGCATTACCACTTGAGAATTGTTTGGACTACACAAACGGAATTCACTTTAGCAAAGGATGCTACGTTGGCCAAGAGTTAACAATCAGATCACATCACCACGGCGTTGTTCGCAAAAGAGTCATTCCAGTTGTTTTTTACCCCGAAAACAAAGCACAAGCTACAGATGAAGGGCAGAATGGAGAAGAAAGCCAAGACACTGATATGGATTTGATGTATAATCCTGAGTCATTTATTTCGCAACACATTGACACTACCAAGTCTTTCGTTGGAAAAGAGATTTTTAATGAAGCGGAGCCTGAGCAAGGAAGTGGGGATCAAGCTAGCTCTTTCGCACCATCACCTTTTGACTCCCCTAATGGTAAGCCCGTGACCCGTATTCGAAAGAGAAAAACCGCAGCTGGAACAGTCATTTCGGCTGTCGGCAACATCGGTCTGGCGCTTGTGAGATTAGAACAGTTTGGAGCTCCAGACGCACGGCTGGTGTTGAGCGATGGAAAAGAAGTAGGAGCTGTCGAGGGGCAGGAAAAGATTGGTGTGTGTGGATTTCAGCCATTTTGGTGGCCACAGCCTGAGATTGAAGAAGAGGTTTGAGTGCGAGTTGGAGTAGGAAAATGCAGTTGTGGTTTTGACACCACTTACTCTTGAGTATTTCTATATACGTGAATTGATGTAAATAATAATCATCAGGAAAGATAACTAAATCAAGGATGATGATAGGTTCAACATATATACTCGTTAATAGCTAATAAAGCAAATAGACTTTTGAAATAAACATACTGCCTTGCTGGAAAATTATTAATTAAATAAACTCATAAACCTTGTTAAGTACTAATCGAAACCCATAACCATGTTGCTAAACTCTCATGCTCACGAAAGACACTTTTCTCCCATACATTAGAACGTTTTTACACCCAAAAAAAAATGCATTGTAATTTGTGCATCTAAGGGGTGGAAAAATTGCTACAGCCTCACCAAAATTTGAAAATTTTTCTCAAAAACGAAAAATTTAAACTCAAACGTTGACGGCTGTACAAGTTACCCTGAGTGTTTTTGGGAAAAGTGCACGGCTTTTACTTTCACAAAACTTTTTTCGATTTGATTTTATTGTTTATAGGTGTGGCTACCTACTGGCTCGATGACATCACTTGTCATATAATGTGCTACACAGTTACTACACAACATTAAATGTAAACATGTTAGCGGTGCTTCCTGGCTTCTCATACTTTCCTATTTTTCGTGGCTTTTCAACACTTGTTCCGTCTCAAATAAGATACAACCGATACGATTGTTTATTGCCTCATCAACTTAGGCTCTTCAAGTGTTTAGCCCGAATCAATTTTTTTTTTTTGCACGGATTGTTCAAAAGTGTTATTTTTTTATGAGTTCTAAATATCAACTGAATACCAATAAGCTTGAGCTTAGTGAGGTGCTGAACTTGAAAAGCTCTGGACATTTACATTTGTTTGACTAACTAAATGTTGCTTAATTCCGCAACAAAATAATTTTATAAAAAGTACGTTAATTATTTGTTGGATAGGGATTGGTTTTTGATTTCCTCGCCCTTTTTGTGTTTGGTAAGGTATTTTTAAATGGGTATCTTATGGTATGATTGCATTGGTGCTGGAAGGTTGTTCATGATTAACATGATGTTATGGTATTTAAATTGAGAGCTTTCAAAAATAGTTCGTTCATCAAAAAGAATGGTCATTGAAATATCAGTCTGAAGGAAAAAAATTATTCGAAACATAAAAGTTTTTCTGCGCAAACTCAATATGCCATGTTCCCTGCACCGCAGACAAAATGTACATGCTGTCTGAATTAAAATTGAAGGCTTTGTTTTTTGAGTTATTCATCGCTTGAGCAAGATGTTTATTCAAAAAGAATATTTTGATGGTTTCGAACAGCCCGCCAAAATCAACGTGCGGAAATTCTTTCACCGCCTTCAAACAAACAAAACATACCTGGAATTGTAAGTATGGCCCAATAATCAAACGGTGGCCGTTGAAACACGCTTTGATTTTTCTAGAGTCGGAACTACTGGCCATTTTCAACTTATCCACCGTTTTTAGGTCTCTCGATACTTTTTTGGCTATTCTAATAGCATCAACTGGCAGTTCTTTAACTATCTCTTTCTGTACCGCTTCGCTTATCCTCTGATATTCAAGAAGGGAAATGAAGGTAAAGATTGTAGCCGTTAAAACATTTTCGTCAATGCCCAAAATTCTACTGTCAAAGCTGAATTCCTTATGCTGCCTAACCACCTCATCGTAATACTTAGTATGTAAAGGAGAGGGTGATTTAGGTGTTTTACTTTGTTGTTCAGTATTTTCAGACACAGGGCTAGTCTGCAATACATTTTCTGGATGCTGCTCTTCCCCTTCGCTATTAGAGTTTCCCAAAATTTCATGATTGCTCTCACTATCTGGCAAATGGTTTTACATGCTGATGTTAGAGTTAGGGAATTCACGCCTTGTGCTTTCAGAATCGAGAGCAAAACTAGTGTTTCCTCATTATAAAAACTGGAGCAACTGTACCCAGCATCAATGCATTCTCGAAAACTGCTGCTAATTGAGGACATAGGACCGGATTCTTCATCAGCATCACCGACGTCATGTGTAGAGTTTTCATCAGCTGGTGATGTATCGATTTCCATTGCGGGAGAAGAAGAAGTTGCTTGTTCTATTTGTATTCCGAGGAAAGGATTTCGATTACTTGAATTTGAGGGAGGCAAGCGACTGTTGCCAGGCAATGGACCCAATGCTTTTCTTTTATTATACCTATTCTTATCAGAAGCACTCCAAAAACTTTTGCTAACGCTATTAGCCAAATCTTTTTGGTTTGAAGCCTTTATGGCTTTAGTGTAAGAATAAGGAGGTATCTTGGTTAATTCAACAGTTTCATCTTTGATAACTTGGGTAGTGGGAACTGCCGCAGCTCGTGGGAATAACCAGTTTTCACGACATATCCAATTGATTGATTCCGCGGCTTGATCTGTCATTCCAGCTATACTTTGAAGGCGTTTCATCCATTAACGCTGGCCTGGAAAGAACTTGTATAGCTTTTTCTAAAGAGCAGCTACAAGAATGTAGTAACTCACTCATTTTTGACAAGCGAATTAACAAGTCTAAGTAGTTTAATTGTCTATGTAATTGTCAATGAATTAATGAACATCACCAAACTAGGTCCATAATCAAAAAAATTATATTCCTTCTTTTCTGATTCATCATTATCTTGTTTATCATAGCCCACAGTTATGCTGACAGTACAGCCGCTGCTTTATACTTTATTATATTTTATTTCAAATTTAATACTGGATTCCAGTGGAATCCCGAGAAACCTGAATCGAATTGTACATATTAATCCAGTCCATTCATTGGCCCAAATTTCATTCTACGAAGCCAACAGAAGCAATGCATTTTGAGCCTCAACTTTGACTTTCACGTGAATGTCACTAGAATATAACCCGAGTTTTTAATTTTCAACCTCCAATACGAGTCACGTTTCAAATCTCGACGAAAAGTCACATTCTCATCTTCCAAAAATTGTATGTAAGCCCAGTACAGGAGTACATAATTCAGATATATATATATACATATATACATATATACAAAGGGCCATTATGCTCTTTTGTTTGTTTTAAGTATGGCAGCCGTGTTCCGCTGTGTCGAAAATTAGCTTCACTGTGAGTCCACTTTTTGAGTTCACAAAAATTGGCTACAGTGTTCGAAGCTTCTTTCTAAGCCCAGTATACGGCTGAAAGCCTATTTTGTTCCACAAACATTAATTTTTCAATCACGTGTCTAATGTAAATCCTATTTTTCATTTTTTCCTTACTCAGCCATTCTCTGACTCTTTATATTTCTCTATCCCGCCTCTTTTTCTATATATTTTCCTTTTTACCCAAATATTTTCATTTTTTTGTTGCTTTTGAAAAGTGCGCCTTATTATTATTATTAATAATTATTGTTCATAATGTCCAGTGCTCCTGTAAGTATTTTTGGTATTAATTGAAAATTATATGTGAGACTTTTAGTTTGATCTTTAATTGAACCGTTTCTAATTTATTTTTTACAGATGTTTAACGCCGATGGTGTCTCAAGACAACAGTCTCCTCTTCAAGATGAAGCTGAAGATGTCAGAAGTATGTTAATTCAATGGTTTTTATTTTCTTAAGTTTATGATTTCGTTCCTTTCTAACAGTTTTTCAGTTTTGGGATACGACCCATTATTGCCTCCTGCCATTCTCCAGTCCGAGCTCCCACCCACAAAGGTTGGTCTCGAGACTGTTCAGCGTGGCCGTAAAGACTCTGTCGACGTTTTAAAATACAAGACCGACAAGGTCATCTGTGTTGTTGGACCCTGCTCGATCCACGATGCTGATGCTGCTAAGGACTACGCTGCTCGTTTGAGAAAGTTGTCCGACAAGCTTTCTGGTGAATTGGTTGTCATTATGCGTGCTTACCTTGAAAAGCCCCGTACCACTGTTGGCTGGAAGGGTTTGATCAATGATCCTGATGTGGATGAGTCTTTCAACATTAACAAGGGTTTGAGAATTTCACGCAAGTTGTTCACTGAATTGACCGACATGGGTTTGCCTATTGCTTCCGAAATGCTTGATACCATTTCACCCCAGTTTTTGGCTGATTTGTTGTCTTTGGGTGCCATTGGTGCTAGAACTACTGAGTCCCAGCTCCACCGTGAGTTGGCTTCTGGTCTTTCTTTCCCTATTGGTTTCAAGAATGGTACCGATGGATCTGTTGGTGTCTGCATTGATGCTGTTCAGTCTGCTTCCCACTCTCACCATTTCATGGGTGTCACCAAGCAAGGTCTTGCTGCTATCACAACTACCAAGGGTAATGATGCCGCTTTCATCATTCTCCGTGGTGGTACTAAGGGTACTAACTACGATGCTGAGTCTGTTGCTGAAGTTAAGAAGCAGTTGGAAAAGAAGGGTCAAGCTGACATTCCCATCATGGTTGACTGCTCACACGGTAACTCCAACAAGGACTACCGCAACCAGCCCAAGGTCTTGTCTACGGTTGCTGAGCAGATTGCTGCTGGCGAGACACAGATTGTTGGTGTCATGATTGAGTCTAACATTAACGAAGGTAACCAGAAGGCTGGCAATGAAGGAAAGGCTGGTCTTAAATACGGTGTTTCTATTACTGATGCTTGTGTCTCTTGGGAAACTACTGAGACCATGCTCACTGAGTTGGCTGAAGCCGTCAAGGCCAGAAGAAACAAGGCTTAAAAATACCACTTTGTTATTTAGTTGACCAAAAAAGAAACGAAAAAATAATTATTTCAAATCCTAACCTTGTAAATGTTGAAAATTGGTAATTGAATTGAAAATTTTCAAATAACGCGTGACGCACTCATAGATTTCACGTGGCTATGACTCTAGCCAATGCTTACATTGAGTCACTAATTCACATATATAAACTGTAGTCTATTTTGTTCACCTCACCTTTTATCACTTACCAATCACTAAGACTTCACCCTCAAAATGTCTAAAACTGCCTACATTATTGATGTCGAAAGCGGCAACCTCCAATCTCTTCAAAATGCTGTTGAGACTCTTGGCTGGACCACTGTTTTGATCAAAACTCCTGCTGATCTCGAGCCTGCATTCAACTCTTCTGATCCACGCCTGTTTTTGCCAGGAGTGGGCAACTTTGGCCATTTCATGATTGAATTGCACAAGCGCGGATTTGCCGAACCTATCAAGAAGTACATTGACTCTGGTAAAAGGTTAATGGGGATCTGTGTAGGCTTGCAAAGTTTCATGAATGAATCAGAGGAATCGCCTTCTAGTAATGCTGATTTGAAGGGTTTGGGACTGATAAACAGAAAATTGTTCAAGTTTGATGATTCCGAGAAAAGCGTTCCTCACATTGGATGGAACAGGGTTGTGTATATTCCCAATCAGCAACAAGAAACTACACAAGCCGAAAGCAAAGATAACGAAAAGATTGGATTCTATGGAATTCAGAACACGTCTCGATACTACTTTGTCAATTCATATGCTACTATTCTTACTCCTGAAGAAGCTCAGCTTGCTCGTGCTGGCAAAATTGATCAAGTCGCTGGCTTCAAAGATAACAAATACGGACCTTTTGACGTTACGTTGACCACTTATGGTTCTCAAACCTTTGTTTCTGCTCTTGGTTTCAAAAACGTCTTTCTTACTCAGTATCACCCCGAAAAATGCGGTCAGGCTGGTCTAAAGATTATCCAAGCTTTCCTTGATGGCACCAAAGCTACTACGCAGCCTGCTGAGGATACCACTGCACCTTTGAACAGCAACATTTCCAACAGTGGTCTTAAAAACGGACTTACTGCAAGAATTGTTGCTTGTTTAGATGTTAGAGCTAATGACAATGGAGATTTAGTCGTCACCAAAGGTGATCAGTATGACGTTCGCGAGCGTCAAGTTGATGGTTCTGGAAACCCTATTAGAAATCTTGGAAAGCCAGTTTCTTTGTGCAAAAAGTACTACGACCAAGGTGCTGATGAGGTTACATTTCTCAACATTACCTCTTTCCGCAATTCTCCATTGAAGGATTTGCCAATGCTTCAAGTTTTGCGCGAAGCATCTAAAACTGTATTTGTTCCCCTTACTGTGGGCGGAGGCATTCGTGATACACTTGATCCCGAAACTAACACAGTTGTACCTGCACTTGATGTCGCTGCATTGTATTTCCGATCGGGTGCTGATAAGGTCTCTATTGGTTCTGATGCAGTCACTGCAGCCGAGGAGTACTATGCTCGTGGCGAGAAGGGCGATGGAAAGTCTCCAATTGAAACTATTTCAAAGGCATATGGCGCACAAGCTGTTGTGATTTCCGTTGATCCTCGCAAAGTCTTTGTCAACTCTGCTGCCGAAGCTCCCCCAAATACAAAACTCACTGAAATTCCCGAAAATGCTGATCCTCGTGATAAAGGCCCTAACGGCGAAAAGTATGTTTGGTATCAGTGCACTATCAAGGGTGGTCGTGAAGCTCGCCCTATTGGTGTATATGAGTTTGTCAGGGCTTGCGAAGCTCTTGGAGCAGGCGAGATTTTGCTTAACTCGATTGATCGTGATGGCTCAAACAGAGGCTACGATTTGCAGTTGATTGATTTAGTCAAGTCAGCTGTCAAGATTCCTGTCATTGCGTCGTCGGGTGCTGGCACCCCTGATCATTTTGTTGAAGCATTTGAAAAGACTAATGCAGATGCTGCATTGGGTGCTGGTATGTTTCACAGAGAAGAGTATACTGTGAATCAAATCAAAGATGTTTTGAAGAAAAACGGAATTCCAGTAAGAAGAGATTTAGATTAGTTTTATAGATTATAGATTTTAGGTTTGGTTTAATTTAGTTCACTTCAGTTTACTCGTATAGAATGTATATATTTGTAGATGTATATTTAAGTCAACACAAAGTATCTTTACTTCTTTTCTTCAGCCTTCTCTTCGACCTTCTCCTCAGTCTTTTCTTCCTTCTTCTCAGCTTCGCCCTCAACCTTTGGCTTGGGTGCATCGGCAGAAGGAGCAGCAGGAGTCTCGCGCAACTTGCCAGTCAACACACTAAACTGTCCACCAGCAGCAGCAAAGTCGAAATTAGCAGCACGTGCAGCAGTGTTTTCAATCTTCTTGGGAACTTGCTCATCTTCAGGGTCCTCACCAGGCTCATTACCATGGCCCAATTGGAAGGTTTCACCGAAACCCCAAGTCCAAGCAGATCCGTCTTCGCTGATTGCTAATGAGTGGTCAGTACCGGCAGCAACAAATTTGAACTTGGGGATGTTGGAGCCCTCAAGCTTTGTTGGGACAGGAACGTAGGCTGGGGTGCCATTCTTTTCACAAACAGTGCTAGAAGGAAGGTTGTTGGGATCTAAACCAAGTTGGTAGAAGTTCATTTCACCAAATGCGTAAATATCGCCGTCAGCTGTCAATGCCAATGAGTGGTGGTTACCACCAGCAATCTGAGCAACCTTCTTGTCATTGAAAAACTCGGCGTTAGTGGGAGTCTTGATAACAGCACCATCACCAGCCAATTCTGGGTTTCCGGCTTGGCCGAAATTGTTCAATCCCCAAGACCAAACCTTTCCGTCAGAGTCAAGAGCAAATGAATGGTATTCACCAGCAAAAACGTCCTTGACGTTCTTAACCTTAGGGACCTTCAATGGGCCGAAAACGCGTGATCGCAGGTTGGAGTTGACAGCAACACCGAGCTGGAAACTAGATCCAACACCCCAAGCATATACAACACCCTTGGTATCCAAAATCAACAAATGGTCTTTACCACCGGCAACTTTAACAACGTTCTTGACAGCAGAGATATGGAAAGGTTCGCGTTGGTACTCAACACCAGACTTGAAAGTCTTTTGACCATCATCAATGAAGGTACCCCAGGCCCAAAGCTGGCCATCATCAGTGACAGCAGCTGAAAGATTGTCAGTGGCGCCAATTGAAACAAAAACAGCAGTAGGAGGAAGACCCTGAACCAAAGAAGGTGTAGACTCTTTAGAGTTGACGTACCAGTCATCTTCAACTTCGTCATCGTTCTCCTTAGTGAGTCTGCCCAAAACACCAGAATCGTTTTGACCCCAAGACCAAACTTGGCCAAGTTTGTCGATACCAATGGCGTGAGCGCCACCGAGAGCAACCTTGACAATGCCAGCGGACTCGATTGGCAAGAGAGGATTAAGACGAGGACGCTTGACGGTAGTAACCTTAGGCCCAAGACCCAATTCACACATAGAACCCGAGCCGAAAACATAAACGTTGACGGGGTCAGTAGATGCAACAGGAATGGTATTGATAGATGATTTAGCGGGTTGGGATTTAGAAGCCTTGGCAATGGACTCAGCAACTAATTGGGCACGATCAATAGGAGGAGGAACGACAACAACGCGTGGTTTGGGCTCTTTCTTTTCAACAACCTTTTTCTCAATCTTTTCAACAACCTTTTTAGGCTTGGTAGTCTTTTCAGCAACTTTTGAAGTAGACTTCTTCTTCTCGTCAGTCTTTTTAGAGGAGGAAGCAGATGAAGGTCTTGAGGCAGACTTAGTAGACTTGGGAGTAGCAGCAGCTTTCTTGGTTTCAGACTTGGTGGCGGTTTCCTTCTTGGTAGTCTTTTCTTTCTTAGCTTCAGGCTTAGTAGTATCCTTCTTGGTTGCCTTTTTCTCGACCTTCTTTTCGGTCTTTGGCTTCTCAGCCTTCTTTTCATCTTTTGGAGGGGATGACTTTTTGGCGCGTTTCACGCGAGGTTCGTCAGAATCAGCCTTGGTACCATTGGCTTCCTTGGCCTTCTTGGTATCCTTGACATCCTTAGTGTCCTTGACGTCCTTGGTAGTACGCTTTTTGGTAGCTTGAGGAGAAGCGGGCTTTTCGGCGGCCTCTGGAGACGCGTCGAGCTTGCGTTTACGAAGATCAGGCATTTCAGTAGTGATAATGAATTATAAACAAATGAAGTGAAAAAAAAATATTTCCGATGAAACGTTAATAAAAAAGAATTGATGAATTCAAAAAAAAAAAAAGTTGTGTTTGACCAAAGATGGCTGGCTTAAAGAAAAAACAAGTATGTGTGAGATGAAAAATAAAAAAAATATTACACACTCGACGCATTTGAGTGTAGTCAACAAAAATTTTACCTGGACACTTTTGTTTCCGTTTTTGTTAATACTTTTTTTGTTGAACTTGGTTCTATACTTGTTTTTTTTGGTCATTTTATTCGCATAATTTACTATATTCTATTAATCTATTGTGATTTCCTAATATGTTATTTTGTTCACTTTCGTATATTGTCGAAAATGACCATCAAAAGAATTGAATATATTGGTCTGCACGTGAAACAAATTGATTAATCACGTTTTTATTCTAACCCTATCCCAACGTACGGCTAAATTTTTTTGGCAAATTTTTTTTTTTCAAGTTGATTTCGACAAGCTCATTTTTTTTTCTTTCAAAACAACAAGTGTACCTTGGTTAATGTCAGGAAAGCCTAAGAAAAAGCTAAAAAAGTCACAGTATCATCAACTTTTGAAAGAACAGGCACTTCAAATACCAACAGTTATTACCAAGAAATCACAGTTACGAGTTCTTTTATCGTCTCAAGACCCTAATTCAAACAACAACAACAACACTAATTTTATTCAAACTACAAACAATATGCCTAAAGCTGGAGCTAAAACCGATATCTTAAAGCGTCGTCACAATCCCCTTGAAGTTTCTTTGAAGGAAACTGAAGGTAAATTGCGTCGCCAACAAAACTCTGCCGGTGCCGGTGGTAACGATGAAGATTTGGATAATCTTGCGGATCAAGCACAATATGTGACAGATGCTGATACCGCCAAAAGAGTGTTACAATTGAAGAGACAGCAGGATGCTGAAATTGAGGCCGAAGAGCTCGCAGAGATGGGAATCCAAAAGAACAACAGCAACAAGAAGAAGCAGTCAAGCAAAGTATTGTCTAGTAAATATGAGGGTGACGAAGATGATGTTTATGAAGCTGCTTTGGAAAGCGATGAAGAAGAAGAGGAGGAGTATGATGAAGAAGGAGAATACGAATACGAAACCATGGAAATTTCCCCAGAAGATGAGGCTTTATATAACAAGTTTGTGGGAAGTTTCAGCGCACAAGAAGGTGAAAATGTCACATTGGCTGATAAGATCATGGCTAGATTAGAACAGAGTACCCAAGCTGAGCAAATAAATGAGGAAGAAGATGATGACGAGGATTTGAGCGACGAAGATGACGAAGAAAACACTGGTGTCAAACTTCCTCCTAAGGTCATTGCCGTCTATTCCAAGGTTGGTCAGATTTTGTCTACCTGGACTTCAGGCAAACTTCCCCGTGCATTCAAGATTATCCCAACCCTGAAAAACTGGGAAGATGTTTTGTACGTCACTGAACCCGAAGGATGGTCACCCCAGGCCGTTTACGAAGCTACAAAAGTTTTTATTTCTTCATTAGACTCAAAGCAAGCACAAAAGTTTGTTTTTAGTGTTTTGTTGGACCGTTTCCGCGACGAGTTGGCACCAACTACCGCTGATGGATACACCACAAAGTCTGCCGTTGCATCTAAAAAAACTCTTAACTACCATACTTATCGTGCACTCAAAAAGTCGCTTTACAAACCTGCTGCCTTTTTCAAAGGTTTCTTGTTTCCACTGGCTGAATCAGGAACTTGCACTGTTCGTGAAGCCACCATCGCTGCTTCCATTCTTTCAAGAGTCAGTGTCCCAGTTCTCCACTCAAGTGCTGCGCTGATGCGTTTAGCCGAGTATGAATACTATTCTGCCCCTACCTCTCTTTTCCTCAAGGTTCTTCTTGACAAGAAGTACTCTCTTCCTTACAAGGCCATCGACGCCGTTGTTTTCCATTTCATGCGATTCAAAAACTCCACACCAAACACTGCTGACAAGAAGTTACCAATTCTGTGGCACCAGTCCTTCCTTGTCTTTGCACAGCGTTACAAGAACGATATCACAGACGATCAGCGTGACTTTTTGTTGGATGTCTTGAAGGTTCACCAACATCCTCAAATCACACCAGAAATCAGAAGAGAATTGGTTTCTGGACAACCACGTGGTGAAGAAGAAGGCGGTGAAATGGATCTCGATTTGTAAGAAATGAACGAAAATGAATAAAAATTGATATATTTAATCTATAGAAAAGATAAAGAAAGAAAAAAAAAAAACAGGAAAGAACGAATGAAACTTGAGTCTTCATAAACACACATTTGATTTTATTGTTTATAGACGTGGCTACCTACTGGCTCTATGACATCACTTGTCATAGAATGTGCTACACAATTACTACATAACACCAAATAGACAAGTCTTTTCCTTAGCAATTTCATAACACCAAATGTAAACTCATTAGTGGTACTTCCTGGCTTCTCGTACTCTTCTGATTTTCGTGAATTTTCAACACATGTTCCGTTTCAGATAAGATGCAACCGATGCGATCGTTAGACTGTTATGCCATCAACGATTTGATTTGATTTGATTTATTGTTTATAGACGTGGCTACCTACTGGTTCTATGACAAGTACTGTCATAGAATGTGCTACACAATTACTACATAACACCAGATAGACAGGTCTTTTCCTTAGCAATTTCATAACACCAAATGTAAACTCATTAGTGGTACTTCCTGGCTTTTCGTACTTTCATGATTTCCGTGAATTTTCA